>CAJNYU010001912.1:0-15137 GCA_905331475.1 Rotaria socialis | reverse complement strand
GAAACTTTTCACATACGGTAAAAGGGTTTAGTCTACGTTGCACTTTCATAAACCCTTAAAGGGTTTATTATTCTACCCTTTTTTTTTACAGTGTAGCTGCACTTGTTGTGGTTGTTCTGGTGGTTGTACGTGTTGTGGTTGGTCTGGTGGTTGTACGTGTTGTGGTTGGTCTGGAGGTTGTACCTGTTGTGGTGGTCGTACTAGTACTCATTGTGGTGGATGTGCTCGTCACGGTGGTTGTGGTGGGTGTGCTCGTCACGGTGGTTGCGGTGGATGTGCTCGTCACGGTGGTTGTAGTGGATGTGGTAGTTGCACGCGTCGTGGTAGCTGTACCTACAGTATTATTCGTTATTACTGATTATCACAGATCATTTGTTGAGAAAAAGTCAAATAGTTTGATTTTCACATAAAAGATGATATAGAACTGAGTTTTTCTCAAAATTTGAACGAAGCACGCGATTCTTTGAGTAGTTGACATATGAAAATTGTTGTACGTGCAGCTTGAAGTTGAACTGACACGAGGATGACTGTGAACATGAGCAGAGAAAACGAGGGTCGGATGAGAAGGAAGAAGTGCCCGCTCTTATATGGAATTCGCTTGTATTTTATGGAGTAGATTTCAAAGTATAGAAATGTGGGCTTTGCCATTAGTGTCTCTGTTTCATTCTAATGCATACATCGAAATTCTACCGTCACACAGACAAAAGAAAACAGTTATGGAAATATTATAGAATGTAACTTATTAAATTAGTAATTACAGAAAAAATAGAACACTTCATTTCGAGCGTTGTTATCATAGGCGCAGAAATGTCACTATGAATTAGAATATTCATCGACGTTGTCTGGTCTTGTTCAAATTTCTCACTTACACTCAATGCTGATAGAAACAAAAATTGAATGGGAACTCACTATGACTGCAATTTAATCTGTTCATGTGAAATATGGTATTTACTTATCACAAATCATTTTGAATTGCTAGTATGCACATCTGACGATATTAATATATTCTATCATTAAACATCGAAAATATCAGTGTCGGACGAACAGTCTAATACTGCAGAAATAAAATGTTAGGATTATTGCCTGAACGAGTCGACATGCTATAAGAAAAAAGTCTCCACCCAATCTATACCTCAAACTAATTAGAGTAATCTATCATAATACATCTTCCAGGTAACGATTCGATTACTAATCGTTACTACCTTATCGGCCACTTTAGATTTCAAACAGTCTCTTGAATTAGAATATTTTTAATTCGCAACTAAATGATTCGTTTTGAACTTTTTGAGCTTTTAGTCAATCAATGACTTTGAATGAAGGCTAACAAGTGAAGAGAAGCATTTTATTTGATGCTGTTCACCTTTTCTGCATAGTCACAATACGAAGATGCTTTTTGTGCATGTGGTCTTACTTATCGGTGGACAGTATTCTGGATTGAAACTCGGTACAGGATAGCAAACAGGAAACTTATGGCATCGAGTATGATTGACACACAGATATTCGGGTTCATTACAATTATTGCTTGGGCTTTCGCATTGAACTAGTTCAGAACAAGACAGCCAGAACTGGCCGATACAAATACTAGCGTTAGAGGAAGATACCATACGAAAACAGGCACACGCTGAATGCGTCGAACATTCGGCGTAGTCAGCCATTCCATCACATCGTTGAGATTGACGTTGAACTATCAATACACTAAATTAAAAGCAAGACATAGACAATGAAATAAGAATCAAACCTGTGAGGCTAAAACAAAAAAATTGTTCAATATAATTACGTTGAATAGAAAACTAGTCAATTTCTGAAAATTTTACCTGAATATGACGAATATGCAATAACGCCCGATTAGAAAACTGAAAGAAAAACATCAAAATATGTTTCATATCTAAAAGGAAGTTTTTAGAGCTAGCATTTAGAATAAATAGTTGTTTTTCATTGATGGACCATATGATCTTCCATACAGTACATTTATGTAGCGATAAATTCGGTCGCTTATCGTTACAATATCTACCAGCAAGTAAAAAATGGCAAGGTACATTATGAAAAAGATTTTATTACTGCCAATTAAAAATATAACTGTTCTGCATTTAACTCTACTACTGATGTTCTCTTCTGATCATATAAAATACAAGCATTATGAATTAAACGATGACTATTGATAGAATCAGTTGAGTAACGTTGACTACCGACTACGAATAAATTCGACAACAAAATCTAATTGACCTATTCGAAATGAAATGGTCAAAAAAATCTGATAAGCATATATATATATATGGAATAGCACATGTTGCAATAAATTTGATGATCAAAAAGTTATATCTCAGGAGGAAAAGAAGGATCAATCGTGGAAATATGATCTGTATGGACACTCTAAAAAGTGACAAGCGTCTTGCAAGACGGTTCGTGCGTCTAATGTCTATTTTAGACAGAAGTTAGACACATGAAGCGTCTAAGTTTCTAGACGCTTGAGGTAAATACAGTGTGGTGCATAATTATAAGACCACTTGTTTTCAAAGTGCACTAAATAAAATGAGCGATATTTTTAGTGATTTCACATAGATAATTCATAAGAATAGCGCTATAAAATTTTCAAGCACGAGTCTTTTTATTTTCTTATATATCTAAAATTACCTCCATTTTGGTGGTGCATAAATATGAGACCACATGGTTGGTTTTTGATACTAAGTGAATCATCAGTGACTTTGAATAAAATTAACACACAGGACAACACTGAGATTTAGGCTATAACATGCCCAGAGAAATACAACTAACAGAAAGTGAAAAAAAGTTGATTTTAGCACTACACAAGAAAAATAAATCCCATCGAGAAATTGCCAAAAAAATCAATCGATCGAAGACAGTGGTAACAAATTTTTTAAAAGATCCACTTAAATATGGCTCGAGAAGCCGAACTGGTCGAAGAAAAAAGGTTGATGAACGCACCAAACGCCCTATTATTAGAACGGCCAGCAACAAAACAATATCTTGTGCCAATATTGTTAACAATTTATGCTTAAAAGTGTCACGATGGACCAAGGGGGAAAAAGCGCGACTTCATTTACTTCAAAAAGAATTGAAGTACATGGAAGTACAAGCGAAGTACAAGGGAGTACGAGGGAAGCACAATGGAGTACAAGTGAATTACAAGGGAGTACAAGCGAAGTACAGGGAAGTACGAGTGAAGTACAAGAGAAGTGCAATGAACTATCTTGAACTATGAACAACTTCTCATATAAGTATCATGGTTTTCATTTTAAGTATGTTATTACTCAGAACTATGATATATAATACATTCTATGAGAGTTTTCGATAGATATTCTTCTACCAACCTAAAAATATTTGTATTTTTCATTGCGCTAATCGAATTGATCAGTTCATCTTATTAGCTACCAGCAGATGTAAGAATGTCACATAGGGTTGTCACCTGATGAGGTCTAAAAATGGAAAGCTGGCTTTAAAAAGCGGAAAATAGCGAAAACAAAAACAAAAAAAGAGGAAAAAAATAGCGTAAGCTTATATTGTTGCAGATTTGTAATACTTCTGAGAATATTAGGTAAGGAGGAGGGCGGATAAGTCCGTTTTGCGGCCCCTCTCAGATTTGAACTATTTCTATCAATTATTATGTAGGGATCATTCTTGATCACCTTTTCAGCTTTGTTTCCCGAAAATCGACACTGACGATTTTTCTGCCTGGGGCACCCCACAGGTATCATAGAAAACAAAATTTGTTTTATGACGAGCCAAAGCCTGATGCAATTGTAGATTTAATGGTACTGATTACGAATGTACAAATAAGAAGTCTCAAAACTACTTTGTTTCCAAAATCGTCGTCACCCCTCGTTTGACCCTATTTTTCATTGTTGGGACTGTTATACAATAGCATTTGTTTTTAAATTAAGTAGAAAATATGCTTGTTAACCAAAAATGTTGAACTCTCACGCAATTTGAACCTTTGATACTGAAAAATGAACCCTTTAGAAAACGAGATGGCGACTCAGTGGCAAACATTGACTGTCTTCTAAATATATAGTTTTTCTATTAGTAGTTTTCTATGAAGCGAGTCTTGCCACAACGTCAAATTTTGATCGTAAGCGTTGTTTTTAAGCTCTATCGAGTGGAGATCTCGAAAATAATAGAAAAATTGTGTGACAGTGTCAAAAGTTAAGAATACTAATCATTTCTATAAAATTGATGTAGGGGACCACAGCCACGATTATATATGAGATCTTGAAATCAACTGATATGTAGCCCATATTGCAGAGCTTAATCAACTGTACATACAGTAAAACAATTATGGATCTCAGTTCTTTCTTTCGGTTCAAAAAGTGATGTGAAATTTTACCTACTTGGAACGACTCATGCATATTTTGAAGCGAACATGTGAGTCAAAAGAAAGAACGGAGATCCATAATTCTTTAAGTGTGTGCACAGTTCATTACGCTATACAAGATGAACTATATATCTGTTGATTTCCCGATCTTGTAATTTTTAGTAGCAGTGGTTCACTGCATCAACTTGATAGAAATTAGTCGTGTTCTTAACTTTTCACCCTGTTGCACAACTTTTCTATTATTTTTGAGATCTTCAGTCGATAGAGCTTGAAAAACTGCACTTACGATCAAAATTTGACATTGCGGTAGACTTTCTTCATTCTCATGGTAGACAAATATGGCGAGAAGGGGTCAAATTTTCCCACGAAATCCCTACTTTTTTCCTATAAGTTACATTTTTTCGATGTAAAAACTTAAGATTCGCAGAGAACTCAAAATTACCAGTTAGAGGAAATCATTTTGCACTAAATTTTATCGTTTCGTTATTCTATGAGGGCTCAGACAATGAAAAATAGGGCCAAGCGAGTGGTTCAGATTTTATAAGGAATAAAGAAATTTTCGGAGCTCTTATTGTGATATTCGTGATCAGTACCATTAAATCTACAATTACGTTAAGATTTGGCTCGTGATAAAACAAATTTTGTTTTCGATGATACCTGTGGGGTACCCCAGGCAAAAAAAATCGCCAACGTCGAGTTTTGGGAAACAAAGTTGAAAAAAGTGATCAAAAATGATCCTTAAATAATAACTGATAGAAATAATTCATACCTGAGGGGCCGGAAAACGGCCTTATCCACTCCTCCTTTTATCGAAAATAATTTATTTCTCAAAAAAATATTTTTTACCAAAAACAAATTGCGTGAAAAATTCTTAAAAACCGATGCCAGATTCGAGTTCCCCGATCTTGACAACCTATGGTCAAACTTTACCGAAATTAATTCTTTCTCAAAAAAATATCTTGACCAAAAAAGCATCCGGTAAAAAATATCTAAAAATTGATGCCAGATTCAAGTAATCCAACGTCGACAACCAACAGTCAAATTGATTCCAGCAGCTATTTTGAGCATTTCGTGAAGCTGTTGCATCTACTTTTCTATTGGATGGAAGTACATGGAAGTACGAGGGGAGTACAAGGGGGTACACTGTAAAAAAAATCCGTACAATACTAAACCCAAAAAGGGTTGATGAAAGTGCAACGTATAATAAACCCTTTTTTGTTTTTGAAAATTTTCATAAACCCTAAAGGGTATTTTCCACATAATTATAAACCCTTTAGGGTTTATGAAAATTTTCAAAAACAAAAAAGGGTTTATTATACGTTGCACTTTCATCAACCCTTTTAGGGTTTAGTATTGTACGGATTTTTTTACAGTGTACGATGGAAGTACAAGAAAAAAACAAGGAAGTACAAGGGAAGTACGAGGGACGTACGAGGGAAGTACAGGGGAGTACGAAAGTACGGAAGTCGCGCTTTTCCCCCCCTTGGGTCGTTCACTTCATGATTTAACAGATTACTAGGATGTGGCAACACGTTTTGAACTTCATGCTATCCAACGCGGTTCGTCAAAAGCATGTTTAGCTGCCTGTTATGTCAGTAGATACATAAGACGAGCATCTTTATCCCTCGATCATAGTTATGAGATGGAAACCGATTGGTGGAAGAAAGAAAGGGAGATACTGCACATATCTGGTTGCTTGTTTTTTGTTTTTGTGTGAAAAAGAAGGATTGAAGGAAATAAACTGGAAAAGGACCTAACACTACCTTACATATGTATTTATTAAATCCTCCAATATGGTATTTAAAATCGACAATAAATAATTTAAAAGTTCTTCATCAAGCAACACATATGCGTGATCAACAGAAACTCCGTGAACAACCTCCCACAAGTTCCGATGATCAAGATGTTTATAGTTGTTGGATAGATTATTTTAGTGATGCCATTAATTCAAATTCAACACAAACCGAAGAATAAGAATTACCAGTCCAAGTACCAGTAAGTATCGTAAAGGAAAAAACGCTACAACACACAGAATGTTTCTTTATTGAAGATTCTTGTTATTGTCTGTGATAATTATGAAAAAAAAGATGGTACAACATTAAAAAAAATGTTTACGTTGAATCCCATTTGCAATTAAATTTTCATATCGTACACTTGACAAACAAAAACAACTACAAACATATGTAACTGTGAGAACTATTGAATTGAATTCAATTAGATCAATTATATATGAATTTATTAGGATTATTTGCAATAGATAAATATTGTTTTATTTTCCTATAGAAATGTTAAACAAGATAATCGATTTGTTTTTCTTTGTGCTTATGAAAATGCTGAAGCATTTTTATCTGTTGAACTTCAAATATTTTTCTCATCAACTAAACGTCGTATAGCATAAGTATAAATAGAAAAAAAACAAATGGATAATTCTATTGAATTTTCTTAAACATGGATTCAATGAAAAAATGTCAAAATATCGTTTACCAACAAATATTTCTGATTTTCATTTTGATAGAGGTATTCTAATGACAGAGATTATTCAATGTCAAGAACATTTCAATGTTCTGTAAATAAAAAAGTTTAACAAATCAACAAAACATGACTATTATTACATATAAAAAAGGTATACTAGTGTACCGTTTGATACTGTTCTGATGGTAAAAATTAAGTATTCTGGATTCTTTTATGAATAAAATTTTCATTGAGCCATACGAAAAACAAATCCCCACAATAATCAAGCCTATCTTTCATATAAATAGGGTTAAAGTTAGGAAAATATTCAGTTTAATGTAAAAGAGTATACCTCCAAGTTCAAACATTATTGGATTTATAGAAAGCTTTATGAACAGGACCCAAACTTTTATATAAAACGATGCGAAGGTGTACTATAAATCTCAAATGTTATATATCGTCAAGATACAAATGCTAAAACACGATTTCTGTAATCACCAATTTGCTTGTTTCGTTAGATACTCAATCCAAAGGAAAAAGCATGGGATAGTCCAGGATTTCTTTTTCTAACACAAACATTTCGTTTTCTTTAGTTGACGATTTTCTCTTGAATCACTTTATATAATTACCAATGCATTTCAATTAGTTATCCGACAATTGAAAGTCTCTTTATCGCGAAATACACGTGCTTTTTCGTCGTCTCTACCAACCAGAAAGAACTTCCTGAGGTCATCTTTGTTCGTCACGCCACTCCTATCGTTAAATGCTATGGTCCCAAAATGAGAAGAGGTCTTGTATAGTGAATATTTTAAAATATTTTGTTGAATGCTCACATTAGAAGTCTTTACCGTTGTCGTGTAAATGGATTCCATATCCTTGTTTGATTTTCTATGAATATTAGTACTTAATTATATTTTATTAATAACTTGATGTTGGGGTAAAAACAGCTAGACAGAGAAATTAGCCAGACGAAAGAAAAGAAGTAACAGGCACTGACAGATTAGGGAGTGTGTAGGCCTGTCACAGGAAGACCAGACCAGAAAATGTCAGCATGCTTGGGTCTCTGACGCCTACCATTATAGACAAATGAAGAACATCACTTTTCAACCAACTCATCGGCTTGGTTTGGCTGAAAAGTTGAGTCTACTCTAGACTTGAATCGTTCCACCGCCTATGTTACCACCATTACCTGATCATATACCGCATATACAAAATTAAATCGTTTTGTTGCTTATTTTGTAACAACTGCATTTCAATTAAAAACAACAAGTGAACTTTTTATTTTATTTTATTTTTAGCGGAAAATCAACGAAATCCAAATTTTACACTGGATCAAGATCCGACGATTAATAAACACTTAGTTGATTCTTTGTCGCCGAAGATTTGATTCTAAGCTTTTTTCAAAATGAAATATAAAATTGTTTTCATTAAAATTTGCACTTTACAAACTAAAACGTACACTCATTGAGACGATTGATTGATATCATATTGTGAAAAAACTCATTGCTCCTAATCGATTGCTCATTCTCGACGATTAAGAAAATCTTGAATTTTAGATTTCATTTATTTTAGATTTAATTCATCGAAATTTTTTTTAATCGTATTTCGACACATCTCAATTGAATTTGATCTGAAACTCTGTAAGACTTACAGTGCACTTTTCTATCCATCTGATTGCTTTAAAATGTTCATCTTTCGAATTTTTGGTAGGTCGGACATGGCCACCTCGATTTCTTTCGACAGTATAAACAGTCGTCTGTATGAATTGCATATAGACGAAAAAAGAGCTGAAGCTGAAAACGACGAAATGAGAGATCTTTTGAAAAATACTAGTACAATGGAAGAAAAATTGAAGATATTGGATAGATTAAATTCTGTAGACAACATGATTGCCTTAATACGAAAGAAACGCTTGGCACTTATTGAAATGATGAAAATACAAATTGGAAATGTGCGCAAATCTGTCTGACTTATTTCCTTGAAATGAAAGAAGTGAAATACAATTCACAACCACAGCTATATTTAATTGTGTTATACACAAGAACATACGAGACAAAATCAAGTTATTGAGAAAAGACTTTGGAAATCTCAGTACTCCTGTTTTTGATTGTTCACATAAAGAACAACAAACGATATATTAAAAAACCAATAGTTTGATATGCGAAGAATGTTTTTGATGCGTTTCCACTAAAACAAACAAAATAGCTAATTTTAATGTTACATGGAACTTACCCGCCATGATATTGAATATTATACGATGATCGTGAAACAAACCAATTTATAACATCACTTTTTTGCAACACTATTGAAAATTATTCTTACTCAGCTAAAAAACAAGGATTCACTACTAAAAAAGAACAACTAATTGAGAATATTTTTATTACTTTTTTCCATAGAAACGATTTGCAGTAAAGTGTTCCATTACACGTACCTAGTCAGTTTATTGCTAAGGGTAAGTTGAAGAGGACCTGAACAACAAAGAGAAATAACAGAAGATCCTATTATGGCTGTCGCTGCTCATCTAAACAGACAAAAGCAACGATAAATAAGAAAATCATTGATATAAGAGAAAATTAAAAAAAAAACTTTCTTACTAATATAAAAATATGAACTAAAACTAGAAATAATACTTGTATATCGTTTTGTTTTATATTTGATGATGATCGGAAACTGCATTGAATAACAAGAAACAACTCGACAATGATGTTTATGTGTAGTTGTTACTGTCGATCTGAGAAAAGAAAAGACGTCAAAAGCAAATTTTGCGATATATTATATGAATTTTTTTTCTTAACTTGAACCAATACAAAAGACGTTCGGCAGTTGAAAAGGTAGTATTGAAGAATGACTTGTTGAGCAGAAAAGTTCACCATCGATGTGACAGTCGTTGTTCTTGGAGATCTAAACAAAAAAGAAAAGATTATTAATAAAACAAAATCCGTCGATATATTGAAAGGAATTTTCGTGACTTTAATAGTACAGAAAAAAGTAGCTAACCTCGTCAGTTATATTTAATGGCTCGTTTCTCGAAACACAGAAGGTACACATACACTGATTGATCGGGGTAAAATATGACACGAAAAACTTAACAGTTGTCATTGTTGATCTGAAAAGCCAGAAAAAGTTACTTAACAAAAAAAATTGATTAATATCTGCATGATCCTTTGATGGATATCGCTTGAATATAAAAAATACAAGTTAAAATTAATAAAGTACTATGTATTTTGTTGTTGGACGTCAAATGATACAAGCATAGAAATCGATCAATAGGAAAATTAAGCATCAAATTTTTATTTATGTTTTTTGACTATAAAAGACATGAAGGAAATCTAAATGATTATATTACGCACTGATGTTTCTGGTATTTCAAGATGAGAAGAAAATAATTTATGAAGAAAAGGAACTCGTCATGAAAGTTTTAGTAGCTGTTCTTGTTGATCTGAGGAAAGACTTTTAGAGTTTTTCTTCATCTGAGAAAGTGAAACTGAAATTACCAACAGTGCTTACCGATTCGCTTAATAAAACTGAGAAGATAGTGTAGAACGAATTGCTGAGAAGAAAAATTCGCCATCAAAATTTTATCGACTGATTTAGTTGACCTAAACAAAGAGAAAACTTATATCGGTTTATTAAAAATGATTTTCATGCCATTCAGTACTATAAACGCAGCGAGTTGAAACGACCAGCAATAACTATTTTTCAATTTCTAGAAGACCAGAAGATGAGCAGAAGCTAGTTAATGAAGTTTGAATGGTTGTTCATGTTTATCGAAAAAATATACCAATATGTGAAGAATCTGTTCGATTGACTTTTTTTTGGATATGAAAGGACATAAAATAAAACTGATGATGATACTTATGTATTTGTGTTTGGGATGGAAGAATGAATGAAAGCTAATTGTTCACGAGAAAAACATCGTCATCGAAAACTTTGTAGTTGTTCTTGCTGTTCTAAATAAAGAAAGGGACAAGTTTTAATAAGAAACTGTATATATTCATATATGAAGAATCTTTCCCATAAAATTGATTTTCAATGAGACTTACGTAGCATTACATTTGGTTAATGCTTCACAATGAATTCAAGCTAACTGATCAAGAAACAACACTGATCATCGTAGTTTGAGTAGTTGCTCTTAATGATATAAACGAAAAAGAAAAATAATTAGCTACGGAAGAGTGCATCAGTGTAGGTAACATTTTTTTTATAAATTATTTCAATATCGAGCAATTGTGTCGAAATCAGATAGGCTACTTGCGTATGAGCATGTTCGATAGTGAATAATTGTTCACAAGTGAACGATGGTGAAATAACATTCTGATCGTATGGTTTAGTAGTTGTCCGCAGTAATTTAAACCATGTAAATGACTAAATAATCATATCTACGAGTAGTTATGGAGACTGTTACATAAGATACCTCGATGTAGAAGAAGTAAACTGAAATGATGAACGGCACTAATGAATGGCTTTGTGTAACGATCTATTACTCACTTAATGGAATGCCTGGGTTTAATACTTTCCTTAGGATATGTCTTTTACGTTCTTGTTATTTTTGACTAAAATACCAAATATATATATTATTCTTTTTGTTTTTGCTTTGAGAACTAATTTTATAAGAACTAACGAATATAACAATGTCTGTAGAACAAGAAATTTTATTTAAACACAAAAGAAAATATATAATGTGTCAGTTGAAGATACAAATTGAAATATTATTTTTTTTCTTTTTCTTTTTATATAAAGGGCACTAAATCATATTTACATTTTAATTTTAATTTAAAAGCAAACTGAAATTTTAAAGCTAGTCTCACTTCATTGTATTACTTCGGAGCACATTTCGTGACTCTTACCACAAATGACCGACGTATCGTCAAAAATCTTCAAACAAATCATCCGACAGCTTGATTATCGTTACGATGAATCTGAATTTTCATTGAGCTGTTTCTTGAAGGATGTGGAGTGTGTGAGTGTGTGAATGTGAATGTATTTTTAACTCAATCACACCCATACACATGTGATATTATTGAAAAATGAAGCTGATACACGAAAAAATAAATTAAAAATTTTTCTACTCACAGTGGTATCATATATTTTTGGAAGCTACCGAAAAGATGTAGTCATTTTAATGTTATAAAAACAAAGATTTTATTTCGGTTTATTCTTTATTATAAAGCAAAAACAAATAAAGTGAGACCCCTATGCAGAAAAATCTTTCTTTTTCATTCTTTTATTTCCCACTGATGTTTATTGACCTTGACTCATGTTGTTTTTTTTGTATATATGTGTATGAAATCATAAGAAAAATTCACTTTCTTTCAAACTTTTCGTTAACAGTCTCAAAAATACACCTATCAACGTTAGTATATTCAAGACATGGCAACTGCAGCGATAAATTCCAAACAATGTTTTATATGTAAAAAAGAGAAATCCAACTTATACTCATGCGACGGTTGCTCAGAAAAATTTTGTTCGCAAGATTTACCAAAACATCATCAAGAACATGTATTAGAACTAGAAAAAATTGTCACTGATTGTGATACATTTCAACAAAATATTAGTGAGCAACAGCAAGATCTCAATCATCGTCCATTAATACAACAAGTGAATGAATGGGAACGCGATTCAATCATGAAAATTAAGCACACAGCAGAAGACTGCCGACAAAGATTAATTAAATCGACAGATGATAATATTATTGAAATGAAAAAGAAATTAAATCAATTCATTGCTGACTTGAGAAAATTGCGAGATGATGATGATTTCAATGAGATTCATCTAAACAAATCGAGACTGTTGTTAGAAGAAATGAAGAAAAAGCTTGAGCAACCACTGAATGTTTCCATTTTGGAAGAACCTACATCGTTTATAAACAAAATATCAATCATAACCAAAGCTTCAATTTCAGGTTAGTTTGACAATTAAATCTGATTTGAGAAAAGAGCCTACGAATGGCAGATGATAGTAAAGTTAGCACGATGCTCGAATATTTTCAACCCCGATTTGACCTGTGATCTGTGTGATGGACGTTCCACAGGTTACGTGAGACAGAAGACTTCATCCTCTATTCAATGGTAACAATTTCGATTGGGTTCATCGAGCAAAAATATGGGCTCGATGCATATCTGGATATGATAATCAGTGAGGGTTTGTGGTGACAATAGATACGATGCAATACTTTTTGGGAACGTTGCTTCTTCATTCATCACAGGAAAAACGCTCACCAATCGGTGGTTGTGTGCATGTGAACTTTCATTTAACACCCACGCCATCTGATATAGAAATATGAAGAGGTATTTTTTATTTATAAACTGATAGCGGTCTATGTATTGTGAACGGGTTAGGAAATTGATTAATAACAGTTGAAGTAATACATGATGAGAGAAAAAAGATCGAAGCTATATTGAGAAGATAGAGGACTTAGAAAATATCTTAAATTGGAGAAAAGCAGAGAAACTGCNATATATCTCTCTTTCCTTCCTTCCTTCCCTTCCCTTTCTTATATATCTATATATGAGAGCTAACATTGTCGTTTGGTATTTTTTTGTTTCCCTCATCATTGATGATGTCCCGAATTTCAGACCAGAGTTCTTCTGGCTCTCTCTCAATCAAATATAGCCCGTCATATCTGTTCTTAACCTCCACCGCATATTTACACGGAATGTTGCTAAGATTATACCGTGCTGGTCTAACTGTTTTGCTTGTTGTCTTTAGTTTCATTTGAAACTTAGCAATAAGCAGTTCATGATCTGAGCCGCAGTCAGCGTCAGGTCTTGTTTTAGCTAGTTGGATGGAGCTTCTCCATCTTTGACTACAAAGTATGTAATCGATTTGATTTTTGTATTGTCCGTTCGGAGACGTTCACGTGTAGAGTCGTCTTTTAGGCTGTTGAAAGCACGTATTTGTTATAAACAAGGAGTTGTCCTGACAGAATTCCAATAGCCTATCTCCTGCTTCATTTCGGTCTCCTAGTCCAAATTTCCAGTTATACCAGTTATTAGTTTACTTCCTACTTTTGCGTTTCAATCGCCCATGATGACAATGGTATCTTTTCTTGGTGTTGCATCAACGAGTTGCTGCAAGCTGACATAAAAGTCTTCTATTTCTTCGTCGTCTGCGCCCGTAGTAGGTGCATAGACTTGAATCCCTGTGACATTAATCGGTTTTGTCTAATAATTGAATTGATATTATCCTGTCATTTTTGGGGTTGTATCCAAGTACTGAGTTAGGCAGCCTTTTATGAACGATTATGGCTACATCGTTTCTTCTGTGAATCTTCTGTCCACAATAGAATATGTGGTATTCATCTGATATGAAATGACCCATCCCTGTCCATTTCAATTCACTAATTCCAAGAATGTCGATGCTTATTCTTGACATTTCTCCTTTGACAACGTCAAGTTTACCTAGGTTCATCGTTCTGACGTTCCAAGTTCCGATTGTATGTGGCTTTTTAGAGCATCGAACTTCCCTTTTGACACTAGATGCGTCAGTAGCTGGGCGTCTTTTCGGGTTTGTTCCAGCCACGTCATAAATAATTCTAGCCCTACTCGTACTTGTTCTTTGCTCTTCTCCAGTAGCTGGTCGAGTACTTTCCGACCTGAGGGTCTCATATTCCAGTACTATGTTGAGATTATCCTGGTTGTAATTGTCCATTTGGTTTTCCTGGCATGATACTGGAGTGGGTTGCCATTTCCTTCTCCAGTGGATCGTATTTAGTCTGATCTCTCGGCTGTGCCCTGTCCGTCATGGGTGACCCTGCCGGGAGTGAGCACTCCCCACGGTTTAGTTCACAACGCCATCGAGATACGCAAGCCCCTTCACCACGACAAGGTAACGATCCGCGAAGGAGAAAACACATCATATACCTTTCGAAATTAGCAATCACTTACAAATAAAATGGAGTAGTTTGATCAATTAATGTACTTTAGATAGTTAACGGTGTAAGGTTTTATATCACCGATAAGTTATTCTGTATTTAAAATTATGTAAGTTTATATTTATGAATAAGCAACGCGAAACTCCCACGTTGAATCTCCAATGAAAAATTAAGTTAGATGTAAATGGTCGACATTTTTATTTCATTCTGTCGTTTATATATACGTTCGCGAGTAACTATATGTATTTAATACTTGTAAGTAGCGATTCTTTCTGATTAGACAACATTACCACTGTGAAAAATCAAAATTTTCACAAAAAAAGTTTTTCTCCAGAAAACCAGGTTTCAGAAAAACCCGAGTTTCTCTATCAAAATTTGTTACAAATCCCATAAACTATAGTTCATTTGATAGAGGAAAATTTTCTCTATCAGATGCAATAATAATAAAAATCGAAAATTTTGACCAAATCGACTTTTTAGGGT
>CAJNYU010001911.1:0-103952 GCA_905331475.1 Rotaria socialis | reverse complement strand
CATATCATGCTTTGAAACTATCCATAGACAAATTGGTACTATGATAAGATGGCACGAATCAGTAATACCTATTTCTTTTAAGCAAATCTCGATTTCTCAGTCATCAATATGAATAAAATCATATAAATAAGCATTTCTCTAATCAAGAAAAAAATTACACCCACACCCACAATTAGTTTCATTTTATCTATCTTATAGATCAAAATAATTAAAATACCTACTTAATTTATTGAAACAACGAATCAAAGACTTGATCAAGTTGAATTAGTTAGTTGATTATAACTAGGGTTGAATATTATAACTCGAGTTATAACTAGGTCAATTTAACCCCCACAGTGATTCAATATCATATAGTTGTAAAAAGAATCGTTAACTCAAAGTTGTCTAGATAAATGATGAATAAATAGTATTCATGCATAATCTCTCGGATAACTTTCGTATCAAATGAGTTAGAACAGCTAAGGCCTTTTTGTTTCAGATTTTGTTGCTTTTGAAAAAGTATAACAAGCATATATTTCATGTTCTATTATTTCACCAGTTTTTATTAAAACGTATATTGAAAAGAGCCTGGGTGGCACAAGCTCAAGTCTCTAGGGGGAGCATAGGGCGTGGGTGTGGGCTAAGAAAAAAAGTACACCCACACCCACACCCTTCTCAGAAATCGAGATCCAAAGACTTAAATATCGATAATAAAAATTTTCCGGTGTGTATACCACTTCGATACATCTTTAATCTCTTTGGTCGAATCTTTTAATTCGAATCGAGTAAGAAGTTATGTTAGATTTGCTAAATATAAGAGAGCAGCAGCAGATTCTCTTAAAAAGTGATGATATGACCTATGCGAGTTTTTCCTATGAGTACATCGTACCTGACAAATGCAAATAGTTATATTCACATAGTCCATACTAATCAAGACAATAAAACAGCAATATCTTACCTTCATTAATTGAAGCACTAATTTTTACAGCAGACATCTGAAACAATGAGATATTTCATTAATCTTTTTTTTGTTCTTTTAAGTATCTATGATCTTACTTGTCCAGTGATCGAATTTATTCCTGTCTTTTTGCTAGTACTGGCAGCTGTTTCATGTGTATCAATCTATAAATAGAATGATATAAGTGTTAACCTTAGAAGCCAATAGAAAATAGTTTGATTTACTTGAGATTTGTTTATATGTTTTTTTGATTTTTCTTTACTTATGTGAAGCGAAGTCGTTTTCGAATCATCTGTAATAAAAAAGAAACATCAGTTATATATTCTTAATTTCACCAAAGCTCGAACAAATTTAAAGCAATACTTAATATAGGTAGTACTATATCTATTAAATAAACATTATATTTTTATTATCTTTCGAACTCACCAGGTGGATTGGAATGAATTGATAATGAACCAGTAATAGGTACCGGTTGTAGAAGTGGAAAAGGTGGCGTTGTTTCTTCCAATTGAATAATATGAAGATTACCTTGCTTAAGACAACCCATTACTTTGAATTGAGTTGCAGCCATAAGAAGTACTTCATCTTCAGCTGGAAAGTATGAATGATTTCGAATATTTCTAGCTGATTGACATTGTAAAGTAAACATTGTTCTTGTCCCTGTCATTCCCAAAAATTGTTCTGATTGCAGAACACTGACAGCTGTTGTGCAGGACGAAAATCCCCACCAAACGATTGTCTTCCCTTCCGTATAGCGTTTACTTAGATCTAGTCTGACCCCTCGGTATGCAATTTTAGGCAGTAGTGGCAGACGAAAGAGTGCACTAAGAAATAGTCTCAAAAATAAATACCATGGTTTAAGCTTCTGTTGTCGTTCAGATGATCGTAATGTATCATTCAAAACTACATAAAGGCATTTGTTGAGTGGCTCCCATCCCATGGTGTATAGCATAATGGAAGCAGATTCATCTGTTGTCAATCCATCGGCAGGACTGTCACACATCTGTTTAGCAACATATGCATGACTTTGTACAGCTGGTAGAATAGAAACAAGTGGTTCGACAGCCTTTTCAAGTGAAACCAGTGGCATTTCTTCATAGCCACCAATGGGTGCGATGAATCGAAGTGGTTCGTCAGCAATGTCAGTTATACGTAATATACGTTGTATTGTCGCTTCTTCTCCTCCTCCTGCTGCTGTAGCCATGGTTATTAGAAAGAAAATACTTTACGATAATTAATATCTGAAAAGTAAAACGAGAACAGATTTTTATAATGTTGTTCTCTGCAATATCAATCTATTTTTCTTCAAGATAATAAGTGCGTCTACAAGTCCTTTTTATTATTGATTATTATGATTAGTAATAATCAAATAAATAAAATATTCCAGTTGTTAAAAGTAAGAAAACAAGATTTAGTTTCATGCCATATACTGTTTGAAACATCAGTCTCGAAGATAGCTACTACGGGAATTTCTTCTGTCGATTCAGAAACTTTCGAATAAAAGACTTTTTAGCAATCATTTCAAACAGAATTTGATTACTATTACAGCATTTTGGGGTGTAAGTGTGAGTATTTTTTACTGACTAATACTCGCACCCACACCCACAAGGAAAAGACAGAAATATATGAAAAGAAGTAAATATATAGTGTACATATCATAGATGCAAAGTTTCTTCGAAATACAAGGAAGTTATATAATATCAATTCAATATTATAGTGTTCATATTTTCTATTGTTTTTGAATATTCACTTCAACAAGTATTTTTAAGTTAGAATATGTTCGTAAGAATAATGTGTATTCATTGTTTTTCATAATTTCAACGAAGAAAAAACTTCTTCTGTTGCTTTTATGTAAAAAAAGATTCACAAATCCATTTAAATCTCATTACTACTCTAGTTTCAAAAACTTATATTCACTGGTCTATACTTCAGGAATTTTTTTCTACTCATTCTACCTCGGTGCCACCTGAAAAAAAATTTTATAGTATAAATTCCTAACCTTATGTGTGCTGGGCAATAGATTTTCCACACACCTATGATCAAAAGACACCCTGTATTAAAGTTAGTGCCGACCCGACAAGAATTTATAACTGCTGGCTAAAACTTTCTATTCATAAAAAAATATGGAAGTTTTAGTTTTCAGTCAATTGAGACAGTTTATCGAATTCAAAATGAGTTCATCCTAATCTGGTTTAGTGAAAACTAGAACTATGATGTCCCATTAGTTTTCATAGAAAAAAAAATGAAATTTTGGGTTTGTTTATAGCATGTTGAACATGACTGATTGATGTATAAAAATAGTTACTGAATAAGAAGCAAAATGTTGTAATTACATCATTGAGTAAAATCGCAGGTTTGACCACAAATTCACATAAAATAGTCTTTAACTTCTTCTTTCTTTCATCATTCTACTATTCATGTGTTTAGTGTAATAACAGAGAGATAGTTCAATCTTCTAATGTTTTACTCACCACGAACCAGAATTCGAAATAAATAGTGTTGTTGTTCTTACTACCTACATCGTTTGCCTATTTTTTTCCTGATGACTTCTTATCTGTATTTTACGATATGACAGCATTTATCTTCTCTATTTGCTCTAGCTCCATTTTTCATGCTTCTCAAAACGCGCAATAAAATGAATTTTATTAAAAAGAACTACATATAGAAAGTAAGCGAGTAGGCGATGGAGTGGTGACAAAGCGAAATAAATTCTTATCTCTATAAAATTTATTTCTCTGTGATTTCAAGTGACGAGTTTCTTTAAAAAAAAATCGATGCTGACTGTAACTAGGAAACGAGACATTAAGCCTCTGCTCGACCTTTCGATTATTCTATTTCAACGGACTAGGATTCTATTTGTTAAAATATTTTGCACCTATTTTAAATTGAGATAAAAATCAAATCAATAAACTCATACCGCGATTCGATACTTGATTTTATCACTCACTGAAAACAAGAGGAAGAAGAAATTTAGCTTGCGGATTTGGATTTGTACTTCAAAAATAAATATTCACATTCTCATGAGAATAATCTAAAAAATGATTTATGATGCAATACATGTATAGCAATTTAGGAACATCCTAAAGTTTTTTCTTGATAGCTTAACAAAATTACAGCATATATAATTAGCGGCTGAAAGAAGTCAAGCAGAATCATTCAAAATATCAATACTAAATCAAAAAATCGAAATATGCACATTTTCAGACAGCAAGTACTGCCAAGTGTAAGAAAAAGAAATTTAATGATATAGAACTTTTCTTAATCTTAAAAGTTATAAAAACGATGCATCTATCGTTTGAAACTATGAAATATTTTTACAATTGTTCTTTAGCATCCTAGGACTACTATGAGAACACTGTAAAAAATATCCGTAGAATAAGAAACGAAAAATGGGTTTATGAGGCCTTTATAAACCCTTTCATAAACCCTAAAAAAAGGGATGAATATGGAGTTTATGATTTGCTGAAACTGATTCTGAAGGGTTTATGAATGGGTTGATAAATTTTATAAATCCTAAAGGGTTTGCTATACGTTGCACTTTCATAAACCCCTTAGAAGGGTTGATAAAAATACAATACCCAAAGTTCAACCTTAGAAGACTCATTTGGAAGTGCTATGGAGGTTATGAATGGTCGAAAAGGTTTATGAAAGGGTATATGAGAAGGAAGATGGATCTCTTCAACTGACTCGAGGGTTTATAGAGGACTATATGAGTGGATTCATTGATTTCAATTATTATGATTGTGTATAATATTTTCTCCTCCTCCTATGTGTTAACGTAATAATTCTCTTGTTTATTATTTAATATATTGACGTTTCGATCGATGAAATCGATCTTCTTCAGAATAAAATAGGAAATGAATACAGAAAAAGTTGTTTTACTGATGATTCATCCAATTATCAATTTTTTCTTTATCTTCTTTATAAATATTACAGTGTTGGTACGGAAAAGACGCTATATGCTAGAACTTCTTTTGTTTGATATTTAGGTGTCCGTACCAGTACTGTAATATAATATTTATAAAGAAAATAAAGAAAAAATTGACAATTGAATGTCATCAGTAAAACAACTTTTTCTGTATTCATTTCCTATTTTATTCTGAAGAAGATCGATTTCATCGATCGAAACGTCAATAAATGAAATAGGAAACAAGAAAATTACCAGGTTAAAGCATACGAAGAGAAGAGAAATTTAAAAAAGAGAGAGAGGATAATTAAATCACCAAAAAACAAACAACTTCGTAAAGGATTGTAGTTAGCGGTTTAAAACGAATACATCCAGAAAGTCTCTAAATCCATCTATCTTACTAAGAAACATCTTAGAATTTCATCCTAACCTAGTAAAATGCTAAAGTAAAATTATCATATGATTCTACCGTAATGTTATAATAATCATCTAAACTTCTACTAAATCTTGAACTTTTAGTAGTATTAATGTAGCACTCTTCAGGGTTATCATTGCTCGAAGATCCTGTTCCTGATCTATTTACACTCTCATCTATGAAATCATACAATTGCTTCACTTACTTGCAATAATATTTGTGTTTGACCGTGTTGTTGGGTTTGATTCAAAGAGAGCAAGCAAATTTCATATATAGAGCCATTCATTTGTTTTGAAGATGTTTTTGCCGAGCAGTCATTCAATTCCGCAATGTTGAACATTCCGGAACCAGTTCCACCCCCGGAATCAGTTCCGTCGATTCCGGAATTAGGTCAAATATGAACATTGGTCGATTCCGGAACTGGTTCATCTGATTCCGGAATTAGTTATTCCAATTCCGGAACGGCTTCGTTCGATTCCGGAATTAGTTCGTCCGATTCCCGGAATTCCACGAAATTCAGTCCAATTCCGGAATTAGCTCAATACGGAATCGGTGGGAATTAGACGGAATTACCAGGAATTCCATGGGATTCCGTTCAATTCCTGTCCGACCTGATTCCCGGAATTCCGTACCGGAATTGCATTCGTCACCGAGCGATAAGATATATCAAGTGTCCATTGATCACTCAATTCCGGAATCGCAAGGAATTCCGGAATTACAACTTGTATCACTCTTCTAGCTTGTCTTATCCATTTCGTGATGATCCGATTCCGGTGCGGAATTCCGGAATTAGGTCAATACGGAATCGGTGGGAATTAGACGGAATTCCTAGGAATTCCGTACCGGAATTGCATGGTGTGGGTGTAAATGTGGGTGTTGCGGTAAGTGTGGGTGTGGATGCTAGTGTGGGTGCACTGAATTCCGGAACCGTTGGGAATTAGGCGGAATCCGTTTGAATTCCGTGTAATTCCGGAATTGAATCGGAATTGATAAACGGAATTCCGGGAATTAGATGGAATTGGTCGGCAGTGATTCCCGGAATTCCGGAATTGAGTCGGAATGAGTAAACGGAATTCCAGGAATTAGATGAAATTGATCGGCAGTGATTCCGCGAATTCCGGAATTCTGTTGGAAGTGATAAATGGAATTTCGGGAATTAGATGGAATTGGTTCCGTGAGCGGAACTGGTTCCGGAATGTTCAACATTGCGGAATAGGATGTATTCTCTTTTTGCCAGGATCTAAACGGAAAATCAGTAATTTATTAGGAGAACAGTTCTTATTAATTCCACTAATTGAAATTACTGCTTGATAAAAATCAATCTTCGCATGAAAAAAAGACAATTAAAATATTAAAACGAGAGGCACACTCACCCATATATAATAAAGCTTCATTCAATAACCATAGCCATATTGTATTATAGAAGAAGTTGGAATATCGCACCCCAATAAAAAAAAAGCTTAGAACTAGTGTACTAAAAGCAACATGATATTCATAAAAGATTAATCAACATCGTTCAGATGAAGCCTCCTGTTTTTTTGTTTTAGTTAGAGCTCTTTATTAAGGGATAGTCGTTAACAATATCCCATGGCTATGAGCGAACTCGCTCGTGTAGCCTGAAAAAAACCAAGTTGAAATAACAAAAATGGAAGGAACGAGCCGAAAATCGGCCAAAAAAAATAGTAAATACAAATGTGAAGATCAAAAGGCAATAATAAGAGCAAGAGAGTAGATGACGTAAATAAGCGATTGTGTTTCGAACCATACTAAATTTCGTGGATAAGGATTACTGGTTGAGAATGAGATTGAAAGTCTAGGAAGATAATATCGAGAAACAGCAGTTGCTTTGACAAAGTGGTCAACGAGGATAAGATAAGATGTGGCCGAGGAGTGTCATACGATTATCCGTTATTAAGTCCCAAATATATTTGCGAATTCTACCTCTTTCAAACACAGCTTTTCTTTCCATCGTTAGTGCTGGATTGTTTACATATTCGTAGATGTATAGAATTGACATTTTATGTTGTAAATAATCTTGAATAACACTAGGATTTGTTCTAATAATTGTGTCTATGAGTTTATTCCAATGTACTGCACTAAGTTCGGCTATTGGTCGGTATTGTATCAAATTCGTAACTTCGATATTTATGGCGTCATGCCAGTTGTGGATAATTCGAAAGATTTTGCGATTTAGACTTTCTAATTGACCTTTCTTCCCGTCCGATAAAATCGGATAAACATTGAGCAGCGATTGGTAATAGGGGCGGATGTATGCATTGAACAATTTGAAATTCATTTTTTCACAAGTCATTCTGGTCGATGATAACCGTTTCAATATCCTCAGATTTGAGTTGATTTTTGATTTGATGTAATCAGTATGCGGATTGAATGAAAGTTTCTCGCCAAGAAAGGTGCCTAAATATTTAAATCTATTCACACGATTGATAAGGTGACGCTGACAAACAATTTCTGGTAACTTTGGAGCAACTTGTCTGTTGAATAACATCCAATGGGTTTTATTGAAGTTTATCGGTTGCTTCCAGGATTTAGAATAATCGATGAGTCGATTGAGAACCTTAACGATTTGTTCAGTGATGTCCTTGATCATGTTCGATGGAGCTAACGAAGAATCCGCCGAAAATGAGATAGATAAATCGTCGCCAAATAAATGTTTCCAGTGAATAGTTTCCAGCGATGCAAGGAGGTCGTGATGGTAAACTATGAACAAAACAGGGCCGACCACACTACCTTGTGGAACTCCTTTAGCTAGATTGAACACAGTGGACTGAGATGATTTAATATCGATGAAGGCAAGCCTCCTGTTTGAGTAAATGGGGTTTAGCAAATATAATGCATAGCTTTAATAACAATATCTAGTATTTAACCTTGCTCTTCTGAATACAAATGATGTTTCAATATAGACACTTCTGTACGTTTTACTCGACTAGCAGCGGCCAACTGAACATTAGGAAATAGTAGAAAAAGTCCTGAATACTCTCCTTCATAATACAAATGTGGTATTAAAATCAAAGAAACCAAAACCTACATTAGTAACTTATCTGTACTATAATTTTAACGAGTTTTCTTAATGAAATAGGCATCAGGCATAATTCAAAGCAGCAAGTCTCTTTGAATTGTTATTATTGCTATATCGACCAGAAATGATCTTCTTAGCAAAGAAATTCTGCTCAGAAATCTGGGTAAATATACTGCAGTTAGGCAGAAAGAAAACCTCTATTGAAAAATAGAAAACATATCCATATATGCACAAATCTATCTAACTTATTGTCTTGAAATAAAAGAAATTAAATGTAATTTATAATTATCAAGGGGGAAATAGCGACTCCAATCCAGTGAAGTCCTGGAGTACTCTATTTCCCCCTTGATATCTTTACACTGGGTATCGTGATTTTGAAGTCATAATATCCATCGAATTCTTTTGGGGGTATTACCCCTAGGGTATCCAATTTCGATATAACTATATGTTTTAAAGTTGAGGAATTTGAGTTGCTTTGGGGTATTACTCTAAAGCGTAACAACTTGGATATCCTCAAAGAAATACACAAAAACAACTCGAATTTGAATATAATTGATTCATCTACTGCACAGTATCACTTCGGAAAAACTTAAGGCACAGATACTGCTACAGGAAAATGCAAATAACATTATTTTATCTGAATTGTTTTGTAAATAATTTGAATTTAGACATGAATATTACTTAGGCTGAAATGTATGCCATAATTTATGATTCCTAGGAGCCTTCCCTGGATTCCTGACAATGCGTAACATTGGTTGATGGAAGGCTGTCGCTGCTGGAAGCATGCCGGACTCTACTACATGAATGTCTTAGGTTTCTAAAAGAATGTGTGAACTTGCTGAAACTATGTATCCGATTGCTAAGATTATTTCTCGACTTCCAACACCCCTTGAGTCACGTTGCTACCAGTACGAGTGGAGTCCTTCGAGAGACACCACAGGTACCGGAACACATACCTAAGCTGCTCGATGTTTCATACGGGATACTGCAACTGTGTCTCATCTTTTTACAGATATTCAAACCAACTTTCCCACAAATTAACCTATACATCTCGGAGCACTCAGTTTCTTACAGCAAACGCAGGTAAACTTGTAGCAGGCTCAAAGTCATCAATGGATTCTTCGAAAATCTCGTTCTTATTTGATGTGGAATTAGGCAACTGCTCCAAATTCCTCAACGTTAAACACATAGTTATATCGAAAGTGGATACCTTGGGGGTAATACACTGAATGTTTATAAAGTATGTTTAGCTGGAGAAAAAGTCGTTACCCGGTGTAACAGGATTATGACATCACTCTCTTCATCAATAAATGATTTACTTTGCCTAAATGAGAAACACTAATGTTTAAAAGCAATTTTCTTTTTTCTCTTTATTGTTCTTAACCAAGATCGACTAATAATCGGTCATAATCATGATTTGATTGATGATTGACAAGATCTGTAATGTTTCTATAGCCTCGTTGACGTGCATCAATAACATCTTTGAGTGCGCTGTTTGGTAGAATAGATTCAGTAATATATTTTCTTGCAGGCCAAATTTTATACTTTTTTTCGTATTTCTCATTATTCCATTCCTTTCATTTTTAATAAAAGCTAATGCAATAACTAGCAATTATAACTTACTGGTGCCCAACTCCAAACATGATCTTTTGATGAATGAAGAAACCAATAGTCATGATCAATTGCTGTATATAGTGCAGACACATTGCACTGAGAAGAAAAAACATCATGTATAAAATTTCATACGGACAGTTTTAAATGGATTAAAACGATGTTTCAGTGCAAAATTGAACGGAAAATAAATATTTAAAAATTTATTCGATTCGAACGCATACAGCATTTCAACTTACATGGTAATAGGCTTCATCAATAATAACTCAAATTCTATTCCGATGAAATGTATCAATCATTTCTTTCATATCAGCCGTTGTCCCATATGCACTTTGAATTGCAAAATGATATAAATGTTGCAGTGTTTCTTTTACCAGCTATAACATCCAATTTAACAAAATAATCAACTTTAGCTGTTACATTCGCTATTTTATCTTCAAAATCTCCAATATGAAGTTCGCAGATGATTAGGTTTTCATTGAGAACTAATGGAACATGATTATTATAGTTCCATTCATATTAATCAGCGACTTTTTCCCCTTAAAATATCCATCAATGCAAACAAATCAACACGTCTAAGTTTTCTTTACCATTTTTAATATTTAGTACACCAACACATCGAAAAAAATCATCGGAACCACGTGCATCAACTTCAGTTGCATATGGATCGACAAATGTATACCAAACTTCTATGAATATTCCTCATCATATTTGTTTTCATGTAAAGCTGGTTCTGATTCTTGTTCAAACCAAGATTATGTTACTACTTTGAATTGATAATGATATATACCCGAAAAGAAATGAAAAGATGAAATAAATGAATTTCACCGTCATGTATATCTACTGTTACACGCCAATGACCATCTTCTTCATTGAATTCCATTGGAATATCTAAACCCTTGAAGAAATATCTCTATTTATTCTATTAGACAAACAGCTTAGAATTACATACAAACATCCGTGCATTAGCATTTTTCAATCGAAGCCCAACTTGTTTATTGTATGGAGAGAAAAGTGCGAAAGTAAAAGGAATCATAAAAGTACGTTGACAGAGATTGCTGAGTACTCCTGTGTTAACGCTAGGTATTTATACGACACTCTCGACTAGATTTGCTTCTTTCTCTCTCTAAGTACAGATAATAACGGCAAAATAAATATACGACATATACTCACATGGAAGAATGAGGCTTAGGTCATTGTGGGTAAAAGAAAAGATTTGTTTTTCTTCTCCTATGCTAGACATAGAATAGAACGGTAGCAGAGTCAAAGAGCATACTTGTTTCATAAACGGTCAGTAAAAAATAAGAATACTTTCATGCTGAATAATGAATATATTAATCTTACACATGCTCTACAAACATGAATCGCAACATCTGTTATCACATCATAGTATATCTTTCAGCTGATATTACAAGTAAAGCTTATTTACTTTCATTGTACAGAAATAGTAACTAAATATAGAATTATTTCATATTCAAACATTTAAGACCAGGAGAATATAATGATAAGATTTATGTCTTGTGAAAAATATTTAGTAGTATCAATGTATTGATTAGAATCGTTTTCAAGGTGTTTTTATTATTTTTTTTAGAAAACAAACGAGACAAAAGAGTGTACGCTATAAAAAGAAGAATAGGAGTACAATAATTTTTTTCCTTACAACTGCAAATATAGCCTATTCAGAACAGTGCGATCACCTGGACAAAATGGTAATTAGAAGGACAAAGAATACTAGTCTCATTGGAAAAGAAAAGTTAAGAAATGGAACATCCATTTATGCATCAAGTTCGAGTCCGAAGCCAACTTTGTGTCCACCGGCGTTCAAATTTTTTGCTTCGAACAATGCCGACAAAGTCAATTTGACACCTAATCAATACAAAAAAATACGAATAAAAATAAAAGTTTATCAAGAAAAATGAATTTTTATACCTGGTCGTAAAAGTTGTTGAAATGAAAGACCAACTTGACAAATATTATTTACTTTTGCGCTAACTAAAGTTTGCGAATCAAGTTGATATTTTGATGCAAGTGCAAATCGCGTTTGATTTGAACCAGCTGTCCAAGCTAACTGTACACCAGTCTCAAGTTGATCGTTGATACGTTGGTAAACGCTACCACCAACTTCATTACCATCATTCCTAGAAAAAAAAACATTAAATTTTGATGTGCTGTATTTAACTAATCCCATGATCGAAAGTACAATTGAACGTTTTATATGAGTACTCATCGCTTATTTGAAGGTAACATGCCTTATTTAGCTTTATTATGCTAATATGAAATATGTAATACAAAAAATTTCTAAAACGCATTAATTGCTTTTCAAGGATAAGCGATCTGTCGTATTCATTTGTGCATTTCGAACAGAGGCGCTTTTTCTTATTCTGTTCGTTTCTTGTGCTGGTGCACGTTTTACATTAGCCCTGTTTCAAATCGCTCGTTATTGATTATTTAACAAAAACGAAAATCGGATCATACAGTAAAAGAGCAACCAATACTAACGAATTTCTCCGAGCCGTCAAAATCTATAGGAAAATGTTCACGCCTTATTTTCTATAGCAAAAAATCAATTTGACTTTACCAAACAAAGAGAGCCAATATAATTAAGTACTCCAAATTAAAATATAAAAACCCTCGATGTCATTCTTATGGTAGCACTTCGAGATGTTTGAAAATTTTCTCATTACACTTGAAAGGTATGAAATATTCCAAGAAACGCTTGTGTATATAATTCGAAAATTCTATACTTACATGTTTGCAAATAATGTGAAATCTTTAGCTTTGAAGCCAACAGCAAAATTATTTTTGGTCAATGTTGATCGAGCTGTATTGAAAACATATTGATAACCACCTAGCCAACCTTGATGACCCAAAACAAGTGCTCCATTGAGAATAGGACCATCTTTATCAAAAGCAACATTCGTTTCAACATGAGCTTTATCGTGTGTATATGCTGTGCGAAGTTCAGCTGTTTTTTTCCTAAAATAAGAATACAAATGTAGATCATTTTCAAAACCATAAAAGAAAAGTTAAGTTCGATTCCTTAAACTCGTTAATATCCAATAGAAGCAAGAATAAAAAAAGTTATTTTTACCAATATCGATCGTTTCCCGAATGAGAATAAGATCCCGTTAAACGTAATTTATTCACTTGTGTGCGCACACGTATCTGAAGTTTGGCTGTGTAGCTGTACGTTTGTTGTTGATAAGATAAAAACTAACTTTTCATTTTTATCCATTGAGAATATATTAAACGAAACAAATACCTATGGGATGTGATATCTAAGGTTAATGGACGGGTTTTCATACCAAAGTGGAGTCTCTCGTAGCTATTGCTATAAAGGTGTTTTTATCAATCGAAACAAAACTTTGTGAAATATCGCTTATCTTACCCGGTATTTGGTACAAGACTTGCATCGAATACAACTTTAAATCCTTCTGCTAATCGATTATCGGCTGTTATTTCACATTTAAGTAAATTATCTGTGTTCCATTTTTCCAAAAATGTTAAACCATATTCTGGAACAACGTATTTTGTTTCGAGACTTCCGGATGTTCGCGATGTTTCGGTGTTGTGTTCGCCAACGACATTAAAATTCACTCCATTGGCTGTACGAGTTTTAACGTCAAGTTTGAATACATTAAAAACTAGGAAGAAAGATAAAATTGGAAGACATATTTACTAAAGGAAAAATAACTCGTACAGAATCCTTTATTGAAAATGTCGGAAACTTGTTTGTTAAGATCAGAAAATTTTGGTGGAGCCATTTCTGTGATTTCAATATGTTGTAAACTTTGCCGTCTAGAGGAAGAAAAACAACAACAGATGAAGGTAAATAGGGCGAGCCAATACTTCGACGTGTATAGATCAGCGGATAGCATCTCTTGATTGGTATACAATCAACCAATAAATAAACGAATTTTAAATCCATATCGTTTTTTCTTAGAAAACGTTTTTTAATATATAAAACATATATTTACAAGAAACTTTAATTCTTTTTACGTAGTATATCAAGTATTCACGAGTCATGGAGGTTGTAACTTGGTTCAGTTACATGGCTATGGGCAATTTCATTTTTTCACATGTGCTTTTTAAAAATAAATAAATAATTAAATCTAAGGCAATGTAGTATCAAAGTCGTATGACAAGAATTTGATTTTCAATGGAAAATTAATCATCGCTGATGATATTCTGCAGAGATTTCTCTTTCATTTTTTTTTCAAAATTGATAAAATCTTTGAACTGTCACTAATCATACGCTATGATCTACGGATTATGTTTAAGAGGATATTGACTTTTCATGATTGTACAGATTTTTTAACGATTGATTAATGTTATAATTAGTTTCAATGTTAGATCGATTCGATGAAAAAAAAACACGGACGTCACAAATGAACATGACATTTGACCTACGATCGATCTAGTACTATGGGTCAATTAATATTTTTTTTAACTACTACTACTACCAACTTTCTGTCATCATTGAAAGAATATAAAATATGCTTTCAAGTGAATATTTTATTGATTTACACTAAAGAAGTCATAGATTGAATCTGACTGCACTTACTACAATTTTTCTATACTCCTAATGATGAAAAAATCTACTGACATTATCAAATGATCAGTGAAGTTAACTCATTTGAACCATCAAGGTAGTATTGTTTTTAATATAAATATATTTTATCAAAGTTGAAGCCGATTTTTTTCCTACTCCGACGCACATATAAGTCAAGTACAAGATGCAATGATTATCATGAACTACTCGTATTTGATTGCATTTTATTTGACACTGACACATTCTTTTCTTCATATACATCATCAAATGAACATTTTCATCTGCTTCTTCTTTTCCTTTTTTTTTTTATATATAACTATTATCACACTGCTTCAAGTTACCAATGCGCTGACGATGATAATAATGATGGTGATAGGGAATAGTTTGTCTTTTCTTTTTCTCAACATATACATATCTATGTGATGTTCAATCGACCATGACAACTTTTTTGTTCAACATTTTCATATGAAACCCGAAAAGAAAACAAATCGACAACACTGTCACGAGCTACTTGCGCTAGTTAAAAGGAAGATACAGAGAGCGACAGAGAGAATAAAAAAATTGAATAAGACACACACATGCACACACCGTTGTACCTATTCGACTATATGCTGACACTTTCATCACATAACCATTAACCCAACGACCGAATATATAGTATATACGCATCAAAATGATTAATGGAGGTGTCCATTTTTGCTCGATGATGTGTACTTTAGCTACTCAGTAAGAAGAGTGAGCGCGAAATACGTCGGTTATCAAAAGTCAAATCATCATGTTTCAGCATCCGTTTTATCCTCATCAGCAAAACCAACAAACTTTTCCAAATAATCGTGGCCCAACAAATCATTTCATGCCACCTCGTCCGATGTTTTTTCGTTCGAATGGTCATGCTGTGAATCAAAGTACACATAACTTAAATTTTAACCGTGATTTCGAACGTTTTTCAATGCCACGCCATGGTTTTGCATCCATACCACCAGGTAGAAATCAATTTTTTGATTTTAATACTCTCAATTGTGAACAACAACAGCGATGGAGACAAAATATGACTCGAACACAACAACAGAAACATCGACGAACACCCGCTTTTCATTTTCAAGATAAGGCAACATCTTATTTTATGACTGATCCTATTAAAACAAGTGATAATCGTATAACTGTAATGGCAACTTTCAGTTTTTCTTTCATAAAAATGTTTTCTCTTTCGTTTAGATTCAATTAACCAAAGTTCATATTGGACCTAACGGTGATCAACAACGTGTTTTTGTAGAACAAGAATTTAGTAACGAAAAGGAATTAAATAAATTTGTTCGGAATTTAAGACAAAATTTTGAAAAAACATTTAATAATCGCTCATCTCATCACAATAGTAATGCAGACGACAGTAACAGTACGGATACAAAAAAGCCTGGGTAAGACTCTCGATGACATTCTCTTGAATTGTTTCTATCGTATTATTTTTTTGAATAAAAATAAATCTTAAATCAATTTTTATATTTTAGTGTCGTTGTCGTAGAAGAGCCCGATGAAGAACCGAAAATTTATCAGCAACAAGCCTACAATGCCAATATCGAATCAAAAGCAGCTGCAGCATCTTTAATCACTCCACCAATGTCTCCAGCACAGGACGAAGTACCTCAAACACAAGATGAAAATCATTCTCGAACATCAAGTCCTCAACGTCGTCGAACAAAACATGCATCGTCATCAGTTTCTCAACTATCATCAACATCAACAGCACGTTCGAATCGACGTCGTAGAAATAAAATGAAATATCGTCGACAAAAACCCGACCATCGAGATGAACCAAAACCATCGCGAGCATGTCCCATGCCGAATTTCTCACGTCAATATCCAGTGACACAGACACCACCATGTTTTCAACAAAGATTTTTTCCAAGAGATCATCCCTTTCAAACGAAAAATCCATTTACTCCACCAACAAATCTAAATTTTCAATGGGTATTTCAATAATGCTTATTATTAAATAAAATCTTTCTCATTTTTCTTTCTCAATATTTTAAGAGATACAATCCAAATGCGTATCCAAAAGCTCGTTCACGTTCATTCGTACCAACGGTGAATGATAACTTTGCTCAATCGTCGCCAACAGCACCACGTTTTCAAAATATGGCCGATCCATTTTTTCAATCGATGCATGCACCAAAATTTACTCGTCAACGACCAAAAGAATTTCATTTACCACCGTCCCCTACAAAATTTCATCGTTCGCATCGTCAAAAATCAAATCAACCAACAACAATTACAGAGAACATTGTCTATCCCCCAAATCAACAACAACAACAACCGCGTGTTCAACGTACAAAGTCCGATTCTCGACATTTTGAAAACAAACAACAACACAGAAGTCAAAGTACAACAAATCACTTTCAACACTTTTCTCCATTACAACAACAGTCTATTATTCATCGACATTTTACACCATTTCGTTCACCACCTATGATATTTCCAACAGCGCATTCAACTACACCAATGTTCTATCCCAATCAAAGAAGACAATTTGGAAATATTCAAACACAATTACGTTTAATAAATCCTTTTCGTCTAAGTACAAATCGTTTTTAGTGTTTATAATATTTTTCTTTATCACAATTTGTTTCAATACATAAAATTCCCATATCTGCATCGCTTAGTGAACAAGGCCATACATATTGTTTATGAAATAAACCATTTATATCATTTGCTAAGCGACTTGCAATACCGGATAGACTTGCATTTTGACGACTCCAATCGAGGCCTAAATAAACGAATAAACAAGAAAGCAACTAGTTGAGCAAAAAAAACAAAAATTTGATGTCATAATTACATGTATCGCTCGATGCTGTACCATTAGGAAGACTACCATGCCACCAATATTGAAATCTATAATAAATATACAGCACATGTAATTTGTTCATAAACGACTACGGAAAAAGAATCAATCAAAATACTTTCTATTGTACATGTGCGGAACATAAGATGACGCATACATGTATTACATAATACTAATATTTATGTCAGAAAATGATAGAAAAGTAACTATCGGCTTTTTAGGACAATGTTGTCAAAGATCAGCGAACTGTGACTGTAAGCACTAGAATAAGGACAACATATTGTCTTTTTGTATCGATTACTCGTCCAGACAAAATCATTTTAAATCCACTCTTCTAATTCGGATATTCAATGAATATCAATTCAATTAAGATCAAAAGCGTCCTTTAGAAAAACATAATAGTTCTATTGATTGGTTTAAATACTTTGCGAAGGTTACGAGTTTACCAATAATGATTTCCTTCTATATTATTACACGAAAAAAACGCCCCGGGAGACCTTCCTATTACAAACTATGAATATCTCGTTTTTACTACTGAGACCATTAGTGAAAAGCATTCATTCAAAATTTAATATTCAATTAAATAATATCATACTCTCTAATCTGAACTATTGGCCTACTTGTTAGATATGAATATATATATATATATTGAGAGGTTTCTCTCTGTTTGTCCTCCAATCAATTACAGTTGTAAAATGAATTGAAAACTTACTTTGGTGTAAGTCCTTTTGCATCCAAAATTTCACTTTTGGGAGCCTTTTGTTCGAATATGCTTTCATAGGTATCAAACAAAACTTTTCCCTTCAAATAAGAGTTTATTTATTGGAAAAAAGAAACACAAAAATACTCACTTTCATATTAATAATTTTAGCATTCATACAAACACCATCAAATAAACTTGCTAACCATTGTGTACTTGTTGACATAAATGCACGATAGAAACCTTTTAAATTATTACTCTTAGAAACACGTTCACATAAAGTATCATATTCAGATAATTTCGAACAAAATGTATTTGGATGAGTTGGATGGCACATTTTACGTGTACTAGGGCCCAATGCAAATATATGCAGCTGAAAATGATACGCACGAATTATCTAAGATTTTGAAGCAAGCAAAAAAAAGATTTACTGTTGGACATGAAAGTGTAACTGAACATTTCTAAGCAATTAAAAAAAAAGATTATATTGTATTAAAATTTTAGTTTTATAGAAAAGACAAGAAATTTTTACCCGTTTCGATATGGGTAATGTTGTTGGTAATGCTTGACTTTGTACAGGAATAGCACGCTAGAAAATAAACAAGTAAAACAAATCGGCGTAGTGAAAATGCTTTACTGCAATGTCTAATCCGACTGGTACTAATCTTCGTTGAACTCGAAGCAGCACACTTTGCAAACGGCCGTGCTCGTTAACAATATGCACATATGTATGATCCGGATAATCAGAATATGCATCCATGGCTGCTTTTAATGTTGGAAAGACTCGTACATTTAACTATTAAAATAGATTATTATTTGTTTTATCAAAACCCTAAAATGACTTCAACCTGTGTTGATAATTTGTAATTTGGTGTACAAGATGTACCAGCATCACCTTTGTCACCTCTGGCACCTTTTTCTCCTTTCAATCGAGCATACTAAAATAGTTACCATTGTAGACATAATAGTACAATTTGTTCTCGTTATGTAAATTATCTCTACCGTATTATAGTCAAGAAAAAACGGATTTAATGTTGTAGATGTTGTACTTGTTGTTGGCATTGGTGTCGTACATAGACAAGCACCTGTTCGAGCATTTTGACCAGCTATTTGCTATAGAAATACGCTTGCATTATTTGATTTTTAAATTCTATTAGAAATCTGTTATACTTTTGTATCAAGAACTAATTGACGAATCGATTGAGCAAGTTGTTGTAACTGTATATTAGTACCAAGACAATTTTTAGCACCTGGATTATTACTCGTAATGCAATCTATAGTCGTATTTATACTGTAAACATGACTAGGAAATTAATTTCTCTTACTTGCTGGACAAATGCCTGGATCACCTTGCTCACCTCGATCACCCTTTAGAGAGAGAAAAAGTGCTATTGAATTCTATTTCTCTCTTCAATGAAGAGTTACCTTTTCACATTTGCATGGAACAGGAGTCGACTAAAAGCCCAAAAAACACAAGTCTGTAAATATTGATTGATTTTTTTCACTTACACGATATCTTTCTTTAGCCGAAGCTATCGTCGGTATTTCCTATAAAATACAAACAAAGATAATTGTCAAGTTTGTATAACGTCTGATGCTTCCAGCTAAGCATATAAGATCAAACCGTTTGATTATAACATCAAAACAAATTAATACAAGAATTAGAATCTACCAAATACATATTATATAAACAATACATATAGCTATATTCACACAATTAGGCATTGACGAAAGCTGAGAGACAGCGAATTTTTTTCTTCTATCTTTCTATGAATTTATGTTTATTGTAAAATACAAAAAAATAAAATAAATTGAATTGACAACATTACCTGACAAAGAATAATTAAAATAAATAACCTGAACATGTATATATAATGGAGTTGTAAAATCGAGCGATGTATTTCTATTAAGATGTTAGAATAATACGTTATCAATGAGAAAACTCTTCTTACTCGTACTGATATATGTATGTCTGAACAGAATAAAGATCAGCTATTGCGAGCAGTGACAAACTAATGATTCAATCGCTATACACTAGTTATTGTTATAAAGGAATGGAAGCATAATCTTCCATTACTATTATTTATTTATCGGGAGAAAGAAGACATACATCGACAATCCCTAGCATTTGAAGAATTGGATATATGACGACAGTGACAGACACTATACTAGGTTTCTTGTAACTATTGTTTTTATGAAAAAGAGAGAAAACATAAGGAGGAACTCGCAAAAACTCAGCAAAAGAAAAGGGCATTGGCAAAAAATGAGTACAACTGATTTGTCGAAAACAATCTATTAAAATGACCCCCACATGGTGATTAATGCATTGTTTAGACATGAGTAATTAATCTTCAGTCGTCGTTGATCGATGGTTTAATAATGGTTAAGAAAAAATAAAGAAGCTCAGTACAATAGATACAACGATTCAGCTCTTGTATGAAATCAGTAATATAATTTCGTCGTTTTCAATAACAGAACACGAGTTTAGTATCGGAGTCTTTTCTTTTTTTATTGGTTGATTATTTGAAAACCTCTTTTTCTCCTCCTGGAACAAGGCTTGGTGATTAATGAGAACAAAAAAGGCATGATTTTTCTCGTCAATAATGTCGACGTACTATTCAAAAAACAAAATCCTATTATATTTGTTAAAGGTATTAATTACGTTTCTTGTTTTTATTTTTATTTGCTTGCAGAACACATAGAAAAATAAAAGAAACAGACACGCACAAAAGCACACAAGAGAGAGCGTAAAACTTGTCTTTTATTTTATTTTTAAAACGTAATGATATTTATATTTATATATTGCACTATAATCGAAAGAGTTTTTATTGTATTTTGATTTTATTTCTGTGCGACAAATATTTCAATATCATGATTTGCAGTATTAGCAGCTGCTTTCCGTTTTTCTTGAATTAATTTTTTTAGATGATCATTCGCTGGTTTTGTTACGGGAATTTTCGATTTATTTTGCTGAGGTTGAAGTTGTTTAAGACGATCATCGATTATCCGAGGGCGATTATTAACTACAAAAAAAACCATAAATCATCATTAAACTTAAATATAAATTTATTTCAAAATAAATAACATACCATCATTTGGATCATATTCTTCAATTATAGCCCATTGTTTAGTTTTTCGTACATCAAGCTTAGAGAATTTTTCTTTAACCTTATCAATCAATGGAAATGTTATATCCCAAAAACCTTCGAGATCAGTATCCAGAGGTATGGGTTCACCACCAGGTGATTTATTCTGAAGAAAATGAGAAGTAAAAATCAATCAATAAGACAGCTTTAAAGAATACCAACCACATTTCTTTCGCATAGGCCACGAAATTGTTTCAGTTTACCTTTTAATAGTAAATTTACTTCTCCGATTACAGCATTAATATCAGTGCGTACTAAATAAAAAAATCAGGAAACAAGATATTCTCATTTTTCTTTCTTATTTTCAAATTTACCATCTTCGGTTAATCGACTGTCATCGGTTTGAAGTAATTTATTATATCCATCTGCTCGTAATTTAATTATCTTTTCTTCATCATCCAATTTGGCCAAAAATGTTCGGCCATTCTAAATACGAATAATATTTATATAAATAAATAAACACTTTAAAAACTTCTGCAAATAAACACACACACACACCATTACTGCATTTGACTTCGACATATTGTTTAACAAAATATTTATGAGCAAAAGAAACAAGGAAAGAGATTTATTATGACAATTCTATATGCAAACAGATTGATCAATTGAACGCATTCTCAACAGGAAAATAAGATTAATATATTTGAAAAGAACAGGAAACTTGTTTACTGCTTACCATTCTGTTAGGCAAAAAACGGACAAACTTGCAATAGAGTGACTGATGAAAACAAAGACGTAGTGATTGCAGTGATGAAAATGAACGCGAGAGAGTGTGACAACGAGAGAGAGAGAGAGAGAGAGAGAGAGAAAGACAGAGAGCGACCGAACGAGAAAAAAACTGACGACGTGGATATAATCGAAATTGTTGTATAGACTTGCTTTCTCGAAAGAGCTGGATAGGCTTGTTCGATAGTGATGTGCGTGCTTTGACTTAAGAAGAAAAAGAAAGAAGCGAGAGAAAAAAAGCAAGACTAGAAAATGTGAGTCACCCTCATCACTATGCACTTTCTATTTCTACTATAACATGCTTGACATCATCAAACCAGAACAAACGAATGAAAAATCTTTTATCTTAATAAACAAGAAAAAAGACGAATACATGATTCAGTCTGTAGAAAAAAATGAAGTCTATATTCCCATGATGATACTGCCCGAACTCAATGATAGAGATACACATTCATTGATCTAATGCTCATCTCACATCAAGATAAGATTAACATTCATTTGTTTGATCCATAGTTTTTATCTTCGAATGTTTTTGTTTATTTCTATTACTAATAACTATGAAGGCCAATCAATACGGTGAAAGATACCAATCATATCAGACTCATAATTTTTGTTTATCATCAGTTTTTATTAGTAAACGATGAATTCGTAAAAACAAAAAAGCGAAGCCATTTATGCGTGATCAAGCTTGCGTTAGCTAGTTCAAGAAGAATATTTTAAAAAAAGAAGCACACAACAAAATGAAAGATAACATACGCACACACACACAAAATAATCTGGCAAAAGAAAGAAAATACAAAATTCTACTGTTATAGTAACACTGTCCATTTAGGCAGTTAAAGAAGAAATCAATAGAGAAAAACGCTAGACTACCAAAGTTATATTAACACGTGCAAGGTCAACGATGTTGCTCGAAGTGTGAACATTTGATTATAATCATGTTAGTCATTTATTGAACTTACCTTGGTTTCTTCGAATAATATATCTTCAGTTTTTCGCAATAAATCTTCGATAACCGACATAATGTCTTCATCATTACTCGTTTCTGTTCCATTTTCATTAACAATTTCTAGCGTGTTCTTTGCAGTCAAAAGTTCATTGGGACTCGCAACTAATTCGACACTTGTTGATTCTGTACTATTATCACTTAGCACTAAATAAAAGAAAAACTCTCATCATTGACGTTTTATAGTTCTAGGGCTTTTTCTTACCGTTACTTTGATCTCCATTCTAAAATTAAAATGTTCGATTTTAAATTCATAAAACGAAATTCTTTAAAAATTTTTTACCATAAATAACGTTGTAGTATTTAATGATGAAAGTGCTCGTTCAGTCATTTGAATAAGATTCAAGTGCGACTCATCTTTTTCATTTGTTTCATCATAAACTGTTTGTGTTAAATTAGATTGATCTTTATTAACTACACCAAGTGCTCGATTAACAGCACGTAGAAAGTTTTGCTCAAATTCTTCATCGATTTCTTCAGCACGATGTTCATTTGACGAATCATTAATCTTATCGGATAGATTTGAAGATGTTGGCATAAATGTTGTAACATTAATAGGACTTGTTGATGTTACATCAATGTTCGGTGAATGATGTAATATGTTCTGTTCTGAGTCAATTAAATCATCACTGTTTTCACAAATGACAAGTTCATTGTCATTAGGCAATATTCTTGAAACATCTTCATGCTTCTCTTTTTGCACTAAACGATTTCAATAAGACATTTATTAAAAATAAGTCATCACAGAATAGAATTCGGCACGTATGATAAGTAGCAATGGGTAGAAAAATTTTCTCTTTTATATGAAGCAAATTTTCTTTGAACAGCTAAGTTTTAAGAATGAGTGTAAATTGCCACAAATGTTGATCTTCGTTCATAGAAAAAGAAAACCGTTCGAAATTAATAACAAAAAAAGCAATTCATTGATTCATCGTGTTCTCAGCTGGAGATTAAAACTAATTTTCATCATCGAGAAAATTACTCAATATGTACGGCGCTTTCTCCTCTTGGACACCGCGAGAAACATTTCTCATTTTTTACAGTGTGTTGCAACCTTGTCAATCAATGATGTAATGCAAGCGATAGTTTAACATATACAGTGCAAAAAATAGTAGATAGAGTAATTTTCCTCGACCTATCAACACATGATTCGTGCGCACGATTAATATTACCTAATGTATTATTATTAACAATATTAGCTTTTTCCAATACAGCCGACACTTGATTATCTAAAATATCGATAAAGACCGCATAAATATAGAGAATTGTTTTCTTTTACACATACCATGAGTATGTGTATGTCGGAAATTATCAATACTTTTACTAATTGGTTTTGTTCGCATACTAGAAAATAATCTATTATTATGATTTGTATAATTCCAATCATATCTTCGTTTTTCCACGTCATAAAAATGATTCGATTTAAATAAATCATTTTGACCAAAGAGTTTTTCATGATTAGCAAACGATCTTGTCAATGTATAACCACTTAGTAAACAATTTAGTTTTATATTCGATTGTTTTCGTGCTTGTAGCAATGGATCATCAGATATTATCGGGATAGGAACACGTTGAGTATTGCTTAAAAAATCATTACTAAGTAATGAACCATTTACTGATATTGTACTTAACGAACGATTGTTTGTATCATCATTTAATGCATTGCGTTTTTTTGTATCATTATCAGTGAAATATTTAGCACGAATTTCATCATAACAAGCATTTATACGATCAACTTTATCTTGATTATTAACTGGCGATGGTGATGGCGATTTTCTTTTTTCATTCTGTAAATCATTTATAATTGATTTTGACGGTGATTGTTCTAAAGAATAATAAATATTTGTTTGTAATATTCAAACCAATCGAGAAAGAAAAAAATAATAATTACTTGGTCTGTCCGTTGATTTTGCTCTTTGATGTCGGGTTAATTGTGAAATACAATTGGTAAAACGTTTTATAGGTGATGGGTCACGTTTTCTTGATTTTCTTGTCGATATTTGTTCGTCATTTGATTGTTTTACTTCTGATTGTTCATTTGGCGTGTGTCCATTAGCAACTTCTGTCACGGCTTGTTTTGTACTTTCACGTGATTTCGAACGGAAACGACGTAGTACAGCTGGTGAATTAAATTTTGAACGTAGAACATTCATTAATGAACGAGATTTTTTCAATGTTGGATCAAGATTTTCATTAGATGGATTTGATTTATCATTTGTTCGACTTATCGTTGATGATTTACGTAATAACGATGTCGAATGACGATGATTATTATTATGAGTTTGTACAGGATTCTCAGTTGAATCTGAATCGACTGTTGGTATCATGGTTGTTGATGATGAAGTCGCACCACGTCCACCAATGGTTGACCATTTTCTTGGCCAACGCGTACTACCTGTTGTACGCAATGGTAACTGATTAATGCTAGCCGTATCTGGCATCTAAAAAGTAATGAAGAGAAAAAACTGTTTTTAAAACAAAGTACTCCAATTAGATATTTGAGACAAGAAATTCGATCACCATGCTGAGTATAAACCGAATCGTTTTGAGATTAATGGTTTCCTTTTTTATATGACTAACTTATATGTATTTAACGCAAACGATCATATTTATCATCAATTTACAATATTACTAGATATTAATGTTGATATTATTGTTAAGGAAATATAATCGATAGAAATAGAAATACTAAAAAAAAATGATGGAATCTAGCTGAATTCAAGAGTAATTGACGATAGGATACATAAACAAAAGAGACAGAGAGAGAGAGAGAGAGAGAGAGAGAGAGAAAATAAATACTGACGATGCTGTTTATAATAGAATGAAGGCAAGATGTGTATATGCAAGTCAATGTGATTACGCACAACTGAAAAGAAAGAAGTGAACTTCTCTGCTGTATAACATCCAAATGGGAAATCATTGGTTTCGTCCATACGATAAGACAATGCTTATAGCAATCGGCTGTCTATGCTAATGCGTTACCTACCCATACTTCCAGATGTAGACAAAAGAAAAAGAAAGAATGTATGAGTAGCGTAAGCGACATACTTACTTACATCACCTATATGCGAAGAAGAAAAAAAAATCTACCGACTAAAGTTCACAAAATTGAATTGATGAATACAAAAAAAGACGACAAGAAAAAAGAAACAGAACGATAAGAAATAACGATATAATCGTCATGTATTCTTACCGGTTTTGTTGATGACATTGACCTCCCCCTCTCTCTCTCTCTCTCTCGCTCCGCCAGTTTTACTGGACATTATCAAGCTCTCTTTGTGTATAGTAACGAAAAAATAAAAAAATTGAATATTATGACTGCCCGACTACGTACTCACAAGCGGTCACTATGTCTATAGGCGTGTGCATATACGTGGTATATCAAAACGATAATAAGCAAATGCACATATATTCTTGTGTTTGTCTTCTCCTCCCTTTTTCTCTTCTTCGTTTTCTTCTTCTTCTTCCCATCCCTATCACAAGAGCTACAACAGCTTCCGTACGTTCACACAAAACAAAAGATGTTGATATCCTCCATCTCATGTTCCACCTACTCATTGTTGTATGCGTTGTTTTATCTATCTGTCTGATATACAAGAAGAAGAAAAAACTACACGTCTAAAGAACAGGCAGAAAAGGCTTTATTCATCGTTTTTATTTTATGAACTAATGAAAAACAGATTCGATTAGATAGATCAATCACTCTACGATGATGAGCAACAGCAGCAACAGCAGCAATAGATTTACTACTGTGACGACCTTTAAACACTTCTTTTATTCATCATTTTTACAGTTGTCGATGATGGTAAAATAGAAGAGTAGTATCATTGATGATGTAACTTCAGGCTGAAATATAACAAAAAATAATAACAAGAGAATTAGTTATTTTACCGTAGTCATTTTCTATTAAATGTATATTAGCATCTGTGCCCATGTGTATACCATTAACCTTGGTGATGAGAATTTGCTATGCACATTTGCCTTTGTCTATAGAAAGTTTTTATGCCAATATTTGTGTGTATCTACTTGTACATATATATAAAAAGAATCGACAAGGACAAGTGATGTTGTCCTTTTTTTTTGGTATAGTAGAATGAATCAGACAAACACTACTTATACGAACTATCGTCAATAGCTCTTTCTTTCCTTTTGATCTAATGATTATTGCGCCCTGTAATGTTTTTGTAGGACGGAAAAAATCAGTTAATAGGTTAGCATATTCAGAAGGTTGAGCGCGTGTAACTATATATATATATATATATATATATTGATAGATATGGTTAATACAGTTTTGTTATATTGTGCGTATATAGCACATTATAATTATATTCATCGTATATGTCAAGTAAAAAAACACTCGAGCAAGAACGAATGAACTATTGGACAAAACAGTTATAGATATGAACATCTTTTTCTTCTATCCGGATAATAGTGGATGAGTCAAACTGGCGCGATTGATTCTAGCTTAATTAACTAGATCGGTGATAAACATTCTCGCAGATGTGTGTCAGAAGAAAAAGAAAAAAAATGCATGAATCGATTGCGTATGAATATTAATGATTATCGAGAAAAAAGAAAATCCCCTCGTTATATTTAATGTGTGTATAAATAAGAATATTTTATACAATATAAATAACAAAAAAAAACCTATTCGAATCAACCGAATGAAAATCATTTATTTTTTTTTTCATCTGTATTAATATATTGATCTTCTCCAGAAAGATGAATAAATATTTGTTCGAGCGTTGTTTGTGTTATGGAGTAACTTTCAATGGATTTTTCTTCTTTTTTCTTGTGAAATAAATCGAAGACATGTGCTAGTCTCGAGGAACTTGAACTTGCATGACTCTGAGCAGGACTAATCGACGAAAATGGCACCGTACAAAATAGGATTCCATTATGTTGTTCTACACAAAAGAAAAAGAAAATATACGATTTCATTAGAATAAAAATGACCTTACCGTCAATTTGAACACCGGGTAGAGTTAACATTAATTCTTGTTTGAATATTTCTATATCCTGCAAGGGTAGTTTGACTTGTACAACATAACCATTTCCGAAACGATTCTTCAATCTTTGTAAATTTCCAAGGCACATAAATTGTCCTAATTTCATAATACCAATTTCTACGATTAAAAAACGGAAAGAAAAAATTTGATTAACATTCTCATATGTTCCGTGTCAACATTTACTTGTACATAGTGCTTCACATTCTTCCATGCTAGAGAAATAAAAACAAAACTGACTGGATTCGAAAAACCTATGTTTCTATTTTTGCCTGTTTACCTATGACTTGTCAAAATAATAGTGAGACCAGCATCGCGAGCTGCTCGAATGACATCCCACAATTTCCGTTTAGCGGCTGCATCTAAACCCTATTAACAACGATGCAAATCCTCAATGATATTTTCCTATTGAAGTCTTACTGTTGTCGGTTCATCGAGGAGCACTAATGATGGATTAGCTATAAATGCTAATGCTGCACTTACTTTTCGTTTATTTCCACCGCTAGATTTAATCGAGGAGAAACAAAAAAATGCAGATTAACTCGTTTATAACGAAAGCGAAATGAATCTACCTTAAGTTTCGTATTTTTCGAGTTTCATAAATATCGAGACCAAATAATTCAATCATATGATTACACATTGTTGGTATTTCCGACCATTTCAAACCTTTTAATCTACACGAGCAGTAGCAAAAAAGAAAGAAACATGAAAAACAATATTAATTTACCTAGCAAACAGGAGTAATATTTCAATAACAGTGAGATCATTGATTAACCAATCGAATTGTGGACAAAAACCAATATCGAGATCTCTTTCCTAAAACAGCCAATTCAATATATATGAGTAATAACAAATAGAAAAACAATCATTCACCTTCTTATTTATATCTTTTCCATTGATAATAATTTCACCCGATGTAGATTTCAAATCATTGATTAACATACGAAATGTTGTTGTTTTACCAGCACCATTTGCTCCTGAAAATATACATATAAATCATTTTCCATTATAATATCTTCGACAAAAGGACTTCTTTCATCTTATTCGTTTTTCATCTCTTGCATAATTCTCATAAGTAAAACTACTGATATTATACGTGCCTAATAAACCAAAACAAGATCGATGTGTAACATGAAAATTGAGATGATCCACAGCTGTAAAAATGCGTCGATGTAATGATTTTTCTTTACGTTTTTTAAAGCGTTTTACAAGATCACGAACAAGAATAACCGATGATGCCAATAGATTAGCTTCTTCTTTTAACAATCGACGTTCATTGCGAACATCTTCATCGAGATTCTATCATAGAATAATTTGAATCATTTTATCGAACATAAAGAACAAAAACTAGCATTTATCGTACCTCATCATTCCATTGTTTTGTTATTGCACCTTCGACATCGTCCAATGGACTTCTAGTATCTGTTTCTGCTAGATCATTTTTACGACCACAACATCGTCGACATCCTAGTTTAATATTAGTTCCGGACTCGATTAAAATTAAAATCATTGACCAAAAAAAGATTTGAATACAAAAAATAATAAATTGACTACCGACACCCGGTTCATGAGTTGACATCCATGGCTCAGTCACTGAATCATTAGTAAGCATAAGGGAATTGACGGCCGAAACACATTCTTGGTTTGATTTTAAACGAATATTATATAATGCACGTTTATAATTGACACAAGGGAAAAAAGCTGCAATAACCCAGCGAATTAAATTTACAATCGAAGTTAATCGTGCAACACGAGTTGTGCTTGTTGATTGTCCTTGTGAAAATACTGCAATAAATGCCAATACCATATCAAAAAAACAAGCAACAGTATTAACAACAAAGAAGTTAATAAAACCAATTAATTCAGATCGGGGACTAAATGAATAAACATAAATGAGTGGTAACGAAGCCAATGAATACATAATAATCATTAGAAAAAAATATCCCATTTGCTCTGAATTTATATATATATGAACTTCCGATTCTACATTTGGATTAGCAAGAGAACCGATCTAAATGGGCAAAAAAATGAAGAACTATACTTTTGAAAGTAAAAATATATTGCTTTTTTACCCTAACGATAGTTGTTAATAGAGTACAAAGTAAAAAGCACGCCAATAAATCAAATGTTATATTTGAAAACCAGTAAGTTTTTTTAGTTAAATTCGTTAATAATTGTAAATCTTTTGAATGATTGATGCGTTCTTGAATGGATGGTACAATCAGAATACTAATGAATAGTGCTGCAAGAATACTGTTCAAAAAATTAAATAATGCCAATGGTATTGTATCAAAACAATAGATAAGTTCAAAAAATCGTTGTAAAGTTGCATATGCTGTTGTCGATGTTATTATTGGTTGATTAGTTGTTATAATTTTCTTAGCTGAAGAATTTGCATAGAATTGAAATAGACTTGTTGACGCAGCACTAAGACTGGTCGCCATTGCATGATAGTTTACTGTTGAAAAATAGCTATCAAATATTAAAGACGTCGTAAGATTATTATAAAGTGCAAAGCCGATTTGATATTTATTGATAAAGAATTGCTCATTTGTTGAACATTCATCGGTCACATACTTAATTGCATTATTGGTAGATATTTGCTCAATAGTTGCACCGGTATTTTGAATATAATCAAGGAAACGTATTTGAGCTGTCATTGTACTGTCATTGGAATAGATCACAATAGTATGTGGATTATATATTGATGGTAGTAATGTAACTTGTGCACCTATAACTCGATTGTTTTGTACTAGTGATGCTTGAATATCTTGCGGTGATGGGAAAACACTGACAATTAAAATTTCCATTAAGATAGGAACGAGGAAAAAGCCAAATAAAAAAACATATTGTCGACGTAAAACATGCCAGCGTTTTATAAGCAGTGCACAAATTCGACAACAAAATCGACGTACGCCTTGCTCATATTCATATTCAGCACGGAAAACTAAGACAGTATAAATGATTTAGCAATCGAAAATACCAAAAAAAGACTGAGTTTGTTTTACTTTTATTTGCTAGATCTAGTCTTGTTTGAGTTTGACTTTGGTAATTCGTTTTTCCCTGTTCATCTTCTTGAATTAATCTAATTGAACGAGATAAAAATATTTGCTGACGTATAGTTTTTTTCCGATTCGCTATAAAAATCTTACTTTAGAAAAACTTCTTCAATTGTCGTCATTGATAATCCGTAACTTTCAATGCCTATATCTGTACTTACTGCATCTAAGGCATGAATCAATTTTCCAATATATTTAGATTCAGTCCGTCTTATACCAAAAATCATTTCCGATATAGATTCACGTTCTAATGCAATCATTGGTATGTATCTTTGAATGAATGCAGTTATACGTTCATTTTGATAGGTTTCATTTTTCGCGATAAATAAACGATATTCAAAATCTAAAATTTTAATAATAGAAACGCAACTCACAAAGAGAGGAGAAATACCTATTCGATTTTTAAGAAATTCAGGTGTTCCATTGGCTTGAAGACAGCCATGTGACATAATAGCAATACGATCAGATAAAGCATCAGCTTCTTGAAGAAAATGAGTTGTTAGAATAATACATTTCCCAGCTTCTTTCATTTTACGAATGATGGTCCAAATTAAACGACGATTATATGGATCTTTAAAAAGAAAGAAAAAAAAACAACCGCTAGTACAATTCCTGCGACTTGAAAACGGTCTGCGTTGGCGTAAGGGAAGAGAATAGAAGAAATTTTGTATCACAATACTCACCAATCCCACTTGTTGGTTCATCGAGAATTAAAACCTGAAATAATCAATACTTCTATTTAGAAGCGAAACAGGATTAGATATTACTTTTGGATCGCCCATCAATGAAATGCCAATTGATAAACGACGTTTCATACCACCGGATAGTTTCTTTGATAATGTTTGTCGATCGCTGACTAATCCAATTAGACGAATGATTGTTTCAATGGATTCATTCATGTGCGTTGGTTCCATATGGCGTATCTAACGATCAATGACAGTAATTAATAGTTAATTAGTCTATTCCTTCTCGGCAGTATTTTTATCTAGTAAGATGTAAATCTTTTTGAACAACATTTTCTATATAGATTCATCAGCCATACATCAATTATCGGAAAAATCATGTCATGGCTCAGGTCGGTCCCTGGTTCTTCTTCTATTCCCTTCTCCGAGATGGAAGAAGTTCAACTTCTCCAATACTATCCTGAAACATTCTGATCCCCGTATTGATAACTCGCTTATTTCTGTTCTTGTTCTCTACTATGTTGCAACGCATTTTCACTTTCTCTTTCGGTGTGACTTTTTTGTTATTGTCTTCATTGTTTGTTTTATTTGCTGTTTCAGTCATGGTTGTTTATGTTTATGTCGTCTTCGGATTATAACTTTATATCTTCTCTCCACCATTTTCTTTTTTCTCATTCTTTTCTTCTTTATTCCCGGTGCTGGAAGGATCCTTCTCGGATCACAGCTTTGCTGCATAAGTAAATAAATAAATTTTTTTTTTCTATATTCAATTAACAACCATTGATGTTAATTCGAGCATTAGAAATGAAGAGTTTTTGAACTGCGGAGAAGATAAAAATTGGACGTATGATCTATGAAAGCTGATAGAATAGGAAATAAATCTTTATTTGCACTTTGGTCATGCCGATTAGTCAAATGATTCATTTTATTTCGCCCGTTGTACTTCTTTGAATTGACAAACGTCGCTCATGCTCATTGTATTAATATATAATGACTTTGTCTATATACTCTAGACATGATCAAATTAACTAAATCTTATTCTCAGCTGCGTAGATACCTTTCCAATTAATTCTAGATGTTCTTGCACGGACAAATCATCATAAAGAATATCTAAAATAAAGATAACAAATGAGTTTTTCTCCAAAAAACGCTTTTTTTACCATATTGTGGGCAAAAACCAAGAATCTTTCGAATTTGTTCAATATGCATTCGGCTATCTAATCCTTCAATAGTAACGTGACCTGATGTTGGTTCTAACATACCTGAAAAAAGAAGTTCTTGAACTTGTGATATCAAAATATTATTCTACGCATAAAAACGAACCAACAAGTATAAATGTTGTTGTTGTTTTTCCGGCACCATTGTGACCTAATAGAGTGCAAACTTCTCCTTTATAAAATTTCAATGATAATTCTGAGACGGCTTGAATTTTTCCAAATTTCTATACGAAAAAAAAAATATTAAAATCTAAAATTTAGTTTTAACTTACTTTTGATAAATTTGATACTGTTAATGACGGTATCGCTGAATCTACAATTGTATTTAATTCAATCCAACAATTACTACCATAAATTCCATTATTTTTATAGGCTAAAATATCACAATTATCAAATGGCTGAACGCTCGATGTTTTCTGAGGCTTCCAATAGGATTTTTTAAATAGATAATTCCACGGTTGTGACACTCCAAATTCACCCGGATTTACACGTTCAACATAAATTGCCAATAGAAAGTAAATTACCGAATAGATAAGCATCAAAATAAGGCAAACACCAATATACAACGGATTTGCAAATTCATTTGAATACATTTGTTTAAATGTTGCCATACCACCTAAAAATTGTTTATTTTCATTTTTCAATGAACAGAAAATTCTACTACCGTCCCGTTCATATTGTAAAACAACTTGTAAACAAAACATGAGCCCCGTATTCGGAAATAAACATAAAAAATATCGTACGCCAACTGATACGCCAGGATAAAAATCAATCAATGTTACTACCCATACAGCAAAGGCAATTAATTTGGCAAGAAATGCTTCAGTTTGAAAAACAAATCAATTGAAACAAAAACAAAAACTATTTGTTGCCACTTACGATTTTTAAAAAATTGTCCAAAGAAAACGCTAAAAGCTGAAACTTGTATTGAATATACAAATAGAATCGTCCAAATCAATGTCCAATGTGCATAATTAAATATAGCTTTACGAACACTATTATTTCCTGCATTACCACTCGGTAGAACCATTATGCTTAATCCTGTTACAACTCCAGAAAGAACAAAAAATATTAGCATCGACCGTATCATCCATACTAAATTATTGAGCCATGTACGAAGACCATAGATACGTAAATATTCCTATTGACATATATACATATTTCAATAAGATCAAGATGACAACCAAGTGATTCGTCTTTTACCTTAGTCTTATTTTCTCTTTCGTTAACAATATAACCAACATTCATGATGAATGTAACAAGAAAAATAATCGAGAAAAATATAGGAATGAAAAAGCCATAAACTGAATGTAATTGATCCGCATAGTATTCAGGACAACCAAAATGATTCAAGAAAATCTATTTCAAATCAACCATTACGATACATTTGTCTAATTGAATATAAATTCTTCGATTAGTACTCACACTAGATGATAGGTTTTGAGCGGCATTTGTAACATATTGAATAATTGACATATCTATGAAATATTGAATACCAACAAATTGTGAAATATATAAATTGATACTGGAAATGTCTTAATATAAATTTAAAGACACAAAATTTGCGCCAATATTTGAAAAATCATTTTTATAAAATACCTTGACAGAAATCTTCGGGAGCACGTTTCCATAGATAATCATTTGGTGAAATTTTTACAGACTGAGCGTGAAAATAGTTTGGACCATTTCTAAAAACAATGAAAGTAAGAAAAAAAAGGGAAACAATGAATTTCACGATATACTCTTGCATGCGTAGAGTGTATTTAACTTCATCTGGCATCGCTGATGGACTTGTACATAGATCGAGATTAGTAAATTGAATATAAGCAATGATTGATTGTAAAGTTGTATTCGACAATGTTGAAAGTGTTGGATCAGGTATCACTTGGGCTGTAGAACAATTAATTTTAGGAATATAACAAGTTACTATAACACGTACTTCTATTAGGAAAACTAGGCCATCGTATTCTTAGATTATCTACAGTATTGTTGACAATTGTTTTCGCACAAATATTTTCTATTAAAAATAACTAATTGTGAACTAAATTTCTATCAAATTAAAAGCAAACCTGGATAATAATAAATACTATTACCAGCGCCACTTATTGATAACATATCTTGTGGTCGAAAACGTGGAATTTGATAAGCCGTATTATACTGCCGATCAAGAATATAGCGCATACCAAGTAGAAAACCCATAAATGTATATGCTAATAAAATTTCGGCGATGGTTTGACCCGGTTTTCTTATAGTTAAAAGAAATGTTTTGATAAACAGTGCTCGAAACTCGTCAAGAAACATAATAGAACTGCCATGTCGATGACGGCCATTATTATTATCCATCAGAATTGTTTATAAAATTTAATCAACGATAAAAGAAAAACCAAAGATATCTGAAAAACTTTTATTCTCATGCGTCAGAAGTCGACGAGAATTTCGAATGAAAACATCCTTCATTAGTTGAGTGTATAATCCTTCTTTTCTTTCCCTCCCCTCCCCCTCCCCGCCCCTCTCTCTCTCTCTCTCTCTCTTTCTTTCTTCTCTCCATTAATGCGCGTGCACAGGTAATACTAATGCTCTAATAGAAAAAAGTATCAAACAGCGCAAAAATGACGAGCTTATAACTATTATTCTTTTAGCAAACACATTTCTGTTTCACTTCACTTCACTTCTTCGTTAATATCAGCTTTACTCTCTCCTTGAGTATATTATATATAAGAGATTTTCTTCCATGTTTTAGTTAAAGAGTTGTCTAAATGAGAGAAGCTTTATTAATCACGAACCAATTAAAATGTAATTTCTATTGGAAAGATCTCTGACGCTGTTCCATTTTTTAGGAAGAAATAAATGCGTTTTTGCTGGTCGCAAGTTCATGACAAGTTACGGAGTTTCTCGTTCAAATGAAAAGAATTGCATCTGCCTCGAATTTATTTTGTATCAAGTTTAATTTAAAAGAAGGATAAAAAATAGAATATCTGGTATTAGTAATAGATGGAAACGAGTTTCATGACGGTTGAGTTACACATATTAAAATTTTTGTAAAACGTCAGACATTGAAAGACAAAAAAGAAACATGTACGCAGCTTTCTAGGCATCCTATTCATAAATCTTCTAGAATAACTAATAATGAAAACTCACACTCGACAAAAAACCTCTTTGAGAATCATGTGTCAATGTATCTTTTTATAATTATGTTAAATTGAACTTAAAATGCAGCCCAACAAAAGAAAAAGTGACACTGCTGCCGGTAGGGAATCTTTTTGTGTACTCAAAAAACAAAAGTGAGTACACTATAGAATCCGTCAGTGTGTCCGGCCGTTTACACGGTGGCTCCTGAAAGACTGATCTGATTGTCATGAAATTTTGTACACAGAATGATCTCATCAATATCTCAGTCGAGTTCGAAGACGAGAGGGATCCGCCAAGAAATGGCTGAGTTATCGAAAAAATTGTCATAATTGACCAGACCATCCTTGAGGGGGAGTACAGGGATTTTTTCAAAAAACATTTTTTTCTCAGTACTATTCACAACATATATAAATCGACTCTGTTTTTGCAGTACACATAACAATCGGATGCAAATCCGATGTTTCCGCAGTTTTTCTTTTTACCATGAATTTACTTACTTGGTTTATTAAAAAACAATTATATAAACATGAACCTATCATTTATTTAACATCAAGTAGTTAGCTATTTTTTTCTATCATGCTGATATTAGCCAATCAAGGTTGTCGCAATGTGAAAGCATACCTAATTGTAAGCGCATGAAAAACAAAATAGAAAAGCAGAATGACGTGCCGGGATGCTACATCTGTTTTTCTATTGTGGATTAAAAGAAAAAAGATGACACTCTTAGATTTATTTGAGAAAAACGTGTTTGTCCTTTCTTTTTTTATGGCTTCTTGCCGTTACAGATTTTGATGAGCTATTCTCACCTTTAGAGATTAATTTTTACGTGACGTCGGCAGAAGTTTTAGTTTATTTTTATCTCATAAAATGAAATACAACAAATGAAAAGGAAAAATTTTGTTTTTATTCATGGATCGCTGGTATATTGAGATGATTTTCAGAATGATCATTCGCTGATGCAAGTGTCGGCCCATTATATGTTTTATTGTTGTCATCCATAGAGTTATTCTTTAAAATTTCTTCAATTTGCGAATCTAAACTTCCTTGACGACTAATTGGTAATGATGAAAAGAAATACTTATTTTCTTGTCCGCTATGTATCATCCGGCCATCGATACTCATTTGTTTTTCAATTTTTGAATGATTCAGAATATTTTTTGTTCGTTTTCGTCTTGATATAGGTAGAAGAGAATGTTTTAAATCACGCTGGCATAACTCATGTGTCATGGCATAGATATGATTTGTATTTAGTGGAAGTATAGCAGCAAAACTTCCATTAATCAAACACGGACTATGCGGTGTATTCGATAGAACAAGCGACATGCGGAAATCATCATGTAGATATTTCATTTGATTCCTTCGTTCTTGTAATGATAAACCATCAAGTGGCCGAAGAATTTTACTGGCTGATTCTTGTATTATATTCCAGTCGCGTTTAATATCATCTACATTAGTTGATGTCGCTGTTACTGTAAAACGAATTATATATTTTCCTTTAATCGACGCAGGTACGCAATGAATTAATCCGCCACGATTTATTTCCTTTAACAGCTGTTCAGTTAATTCATTTTCACCCTTGAAAACAAAAATAAGAAAATATGCAAGCAAATATTTTCTATACTTTTAATCGAAATGTAACAAGACCAAGATGACGTTCAGCCGATACTTCAAAGCGAGCATCAGTTGTAACGAACGATTCAAATAATGAACCCATTCGAACACCCTAAAAATAGAATGTTCATATCAATCTAGTTGAACTATTTTTCTCAACGATTTAATATTAAAAAGCTAAATGCCGTAATAACCTCGGTGTTAATAATAGAATGAAATTAATTTCTTACACTTCGTATATGTTTTTGAAGACCTTCAACACCATACGAACGAATTACAAACCAGAGTTTCAAAGCGCGAAATCGTCGACTCAATGGTACTTGCCAATGCTGAAAAGGAAAACTCTCGAATAAATAATAATAATCATAATGAATATTCTTGAATCGTACCATATAATCAATGGCTACACCTGCATTTTCATGTTTCAGATACAACGGGTCGACATTAAATGCTCGATGCAATGCTGCACTCGATTTTACCCTATAGAAATATCAGACCAAAAGAAAAAGAGTGCGATACTCTGCATAAATCGAATCTCACCACATAGCAGTACAATCAAAATGAACCTAAGTAAATATTTCAAATTAAAAACGAAAATTGAAAACGCATCACTTACCATCATCCATTTTGATGGATTAAATGCAAACGACTGTGTTAATTCAATACCATTCATCAAATGTCGAAATTCCGGACAAATCAAAGCACTTCCAGCATAAGCTGCATCGACATGTATCCATATATTTTCTCGTTGGCCTATTTAAATCAGTAAAATAATTCAACTGCGCTAATCAATATAACTCACAGATCGGACCAAGTTCAACCAGATTATCAAAAGCGCAAGCTCCTGTAGTACCCAATGTGGCGCAAAGCTAAAGGTTTTAACAAAAGTAAAACATCCGAGAATTCAAAGAACATTTTACATACATAAAATGGAATAAGACCATTTTCTTTATCTTTAGCAATGGCTTGCCGTAATGCATTACCACGTAAACGTAATTTATCGTCACTGGGCACAAGGTTTAATTTAACCAGCCCAATAAGACAAGCTTTTTCGACTGATGAATGAGCTTGATCAGAACAATAAGCGACAAGGCGTCCGTTGATTTCAGCTGGACTTAAATAAGGAAATTGAGCTTGGACTCGATGAATAGCCTCCTTTCGAGCAGCAAGTAATGCAACAAGTGTTGCTTCAGAAGCCGTTGTCTAGACATTTTTCAATAGTTAACCAAGCAAAGTAAACCGATCGACTTACTTGAATCACTCCTCCACCTGTTGTATCTGCATGTGAATGTAGAAAATCATCTGGCAAACCAATCATTTTTGCTAACCAATCCATAACAACTGTTTCTAATTCAGTGCATGCTGGACTTGATGCCTGTTCAAAAACAAATCTCTTATTAATAGATATTCTTATGTTTAACTTTCAATAGGCATTGTTTTTTTTACGTGCGTGGGACAGATATGTAATTGATTTCACATTTCCGAACGTTACTTTTATCTTTTTAATCTCTTAGTTCGTAATATGAACTTGAATTCAACACTGGTTCTTGTTTATCCATTATCTTTAATTTACCTTTTCTACAGCTGCAGTGAAATTGGGCTAAGTTATGAAAAAAAAAACAACTTCTGATGCATATTAAATTACAAAAATAGCTCGTTAGTAGCTTTGGCCATGAAATAGATTAAAATCATTGCCAACGATTTTTATGCTACGAAAATAATTAATACATTCTACATAATTAAGTCAATTCCTTGAATAACTCGGACCCAGTGGATCAAATACTCTAATTATAGTAACTTCGATACGACTTTAACCTATAAAATAGCGCGAAAAATAATTTTTTGAATGAAATAAATCATGGAAAGAGAGTGAGAGAGAGACAATTAATTTTTTCTACATACCCAAGTAAATCCAATTTGATTCAAACCGTTTGCTAGCATATCCTAAAAACAAAAACTCTACGTAGAAAACAAGATATCGACTTATTTGTATTATACTCCGAGTAATGATGGATATGAATTCAAAGCTGGAAAATAAGCATGCATATAAGGAGATTGCCAATGTGTAACCTATAGATGGATCGATGGAATCTTTAACAAGAATATTAATTCGCATTAGATACATACTCCGGGCATGATTACACGTTCGATATCGTTAAAAATATTTTCCCATGGTTCACCATGTCTTGGCGCTTCAGCATCAATCAATGGTCGCATATAACCTGGTTTCACATTTGGAAATACACGTCGTGATCGAACATTTGTTAAATAATCAGCAATAAAATCAACCATTTCTTTTCCTAAATAAAATTTCTTATCAAATAGTAAATTAGCACATTCTAGACATCTTACCTCGTTGTCGAAATTCTTCTGCATCCATAACGGAAAATATTTTCTGTAGATCGTACTGGGAAAAGTAAAGAAAATGACGATTAATTGAATCCGAGCTTGCTTTCAATTAGTTTCTCTTGAAATATAATATCTCTCTATTATTTTTTACTTTCTTAGCTTCTTTTTTTTTCCTATCAACTAACAATTGACTTTAAAAGCACGCTAAACACACAAAAGAACAAAAAAAACTTCAATGGGATTCAATCACGATAAGATGTTCTCATCTAAATAAATCCTTTATATCCCTGCAAACATTGTTTTTAAAAACAATAAGTCAAAAAACATGTTCAACAGAGACTATTTCTTAATTATATTTTCGATGCTCTATAAAGAGTGTGGGTGTTACTGAATATAGATTTAGTCTCGCACGCTAGCTTTTATTATCTCGTCTATGACAATGAATGGATAGATTTCTTTGCTTGAACGCCAACATCGTCGGGTGTTCATTAAGTTCAATTAGGAATTTTTAATGTAGCAGGTAGGCAGATGCGAAAAACTAAATGGCAAAAATACTGATGAAAAATGGATGCTTGGTTTTATCGGAAATTTCAAATTTTACTACGACTCATTTTCATTATTTTTTGTCAAATGACGATTTTCATAACACAATTAATTGGCAAATTATACAAAAGTTTGTGATGAAGATTTTTTATGTAACCAATAAGACTATTCTATCAATGAGCAAAGAATAATTTTATTTATGAATAAAAAACAAAGTTCCGTTTAATAATATAGATAAAAAAAACAGTCACATTTCACGATAAAATATAACGAACTAAAGATTCAACAAAACACAAAAGCATAAACAACGGCTGCCAAAACTTATTCTAAGAGTAGATTATTTCATTTCGCACATATTTCAAACAATTGAACGAGATAGAATGATCAATTTTGCATCCCAAAATCTTCCGTATATTAGTAAAAAACTTGTGATTAGCTCACAGACGCAATCATTCTAGTATTGTAATTTTCTTTATAATATTTGATTTATCTTAATAAATTGTAGTTTAGTTCAGGCGAAAAGAAAAACATAAGGTCAGTCTTTTGTTTAATAAGATAGTTATAAATTTTATCGTAGGCGGCTTCTTGTACGGTTCTATTTTCCTATTGAAAAGGATGAATTTTTAAATCGTTTTTCACTGTACGAAACATTTGCAAATGAAACCGAAAAAAACTGAATAGCTTTATTATGTTGTCATCAGAAGGTTTACGAAGCTTAGTTCTGTCCTCATAGCATAGTCGAATTACAGATATCATTAATAACATAGCTAATTCTTGCGTATCAAATCTTGGTAGATTGGCATTGAACTTTAAAACAACGCGCTGTGCCACGTTTATTTTAATATACTTTTTTTGTTTGTTGTTGTCAGGCACACATTCAGGATAAGCCATAAACTGATAAGCTTCTTACATCTGCCAATAATAATGTAACAAAGATATGTAACTACTACTGATTTCAAATGCAAGTGTTTTGCATAATAAAAGACTACTTAAAAATTCTGCCTGTTAAATAAACGATACTGGACAAATAACTCTGTATAATGTAATTTAACAGTATTCGTACTTATTGGCGTCAATTTTTCCTTGAAAATTACCGACATCAACAAGCATGAAGTCTATGCTAAAAGATGTTCCTTTTGTTTAACGAAATCATGTATTATAAAGAAAATTGCAAGTTAGAATAACCATCATATCGTTTATACTAATATAATAGAATTTGTGAGAGGTAAACAGATTGTTTTATTTCTTTCCGATTGCATAACAATAGATAATTCTTAATCTTTTTTACGATGTATGGTCCAAATTCCTAATATATATCGAAACCAAATAGCTAAGATGTCAATGCCCATTTGTAATGAAGCAGCAAATGGATCGAGTTTTGAACCTGGAATTTCTTGCCAATTAACATCAGCTTCAAGAATAGGAATGTTTAATTTTTCGGCAATGTATAAAAGTTCAACATCAAATGCCCTTTGAATAAAAAGAAAAGGTTCGATATAGTCGCCAATATCTTTTCACTATGCACTCTTACCATCGTTCAACATGCATTCGTGTGAAAATTTTTTCTGCAGCTTGCCGTGAAAATAATTTAAAACCACACTGAGTATCACGAATAGATTTCACAGCAAATAGCCAAACTTCAAAATGAAATACATACATCAGTAATGTACGAAATGCTGATCTCTATTGTGTAAAAATAAAAAATAATTCTACTTTTTTTTATGAATTCAAGAAAAAAAGTTTACTTTTGCAACAGATTCTGTTTCTAAATGTCTTCTTGAACCACAAACAACAACATCATTATTCTAAATTGAAGAATTTTAGAAATCATTAACAATCATTTTCTTGCTTACTTTCATTGCTGCTTGTCCACTTTTTTCAAGTTTTGGAAAATCACTAAATTGGGTTGCACCATCTGCATCAGCAAATAAAATCCATTGACCTCGAGCACTCAAAACACCCTGATAGTTTTTAAAAAAAAGCAAGACTCTTTATTCATGTCAACTATGAAAAACTATACTTCACCATTCTAACAGCACCACCTTTACCACGATTTGCATCTAGGGTTAATACTCGAACTATGTCTGTTCCATATTGTGCACTATATGTTAATGCAACCTAGACTTATAAAATAAGAAAATTATGATCGAAAAATAATTTATCTTACTTCACTAGTTTTATCTGGACTTCCATCATCGACTATAATCAATTCGTAAGTGAACGATGCATCTTTAGCCTAGTTTTGAAAAAACACTTACAAACTATAGCAATCATTTTAAATAATCGAATTGGCCTCTCTATACCTGACGTTGTTCTATATAGTCCATTGTATCTCGGATCATAGTCGGCACTATACATAGAAAAATCTGATTGAAGAACTTTTCAAAAATATTAATCTTACATCGATCTACTTCTTTATAAGCAGGAATAATTACAGAAAGATATTTGGAATGTGTATCTTTGAGTGATGGAAATAGTTGTCGTGATTTTGTCACTGGATCTTGATAATGTTTTTCATTCTCACTCCGAGGCGCCATTTTGAATGAACGTAACAAACAAATACTCTAAATCAATATGGATTTTCACTTCATATTTCAAATCATAGAAATTATATTAACTTACAAATAGAACAACTAATCCAAGAGGTATTAGTGTAAGGAAAATTAAGCCTAATTGTTCAATCATCTGAAAAGACAAAATATACATACATTTTTAAAATGAACGACTCTAGAATAAGTAAATTCGCTTTATAATTATTATATTTTCAAGTCTGATGAAATAAATAGCACTATGCCAGACAGGTATCTTTTGATTAGTGCATTGATTTTAACCAATAAGCTTTTCAAGCAAGCAGCATCTATCGTAAGAATTTATTTCACATGCAATGCGTTTACCTGATTTGTACTCATCACTCAAAATGTACTGAAGAAAATAATGTTGCTATTATTTGACAAGCAAAGTGTATTCAAATAACATCAGAGATCTGCTTTGAAATTTTCTAACTTGACAAACGAAGTCTATCGTGTCAGACGTATTGTCAAACTCAAGTGTACATATATGAGATTAGAATCTGGATGTAAGAATGAAATTTTCTATAATTAAGTTCTGCAAGAGGATTTAGCTATGCCAAAAAAAAGATTCTAAACCAATACTAGCAATGGAGGTATTTGTATTGTAACTTGAAAATACTAGTTATTTTTACATCAAAAGAAAGTTCTCACCGCCAAACTAACAAGGTTAAACTATTAGTTTCCCGTAGCTTGCCTAGAAGGAGATATTCAATTTTTTTACGGTATTCACGGTTTAGGTATATAGGAACATTAGGATTATTTTACATTGATTTTTTTTAGCAATCAACTGAGTATTTCAATAAAATTTCTAAATTTCGATTTTGTTTCACTTCGATAATTTAATCTACAAAACAACGCTCTATTGATTAATTCGTACTTAATCATAGAATATGAGAACAAATTTTATTCCTTTTCTTTTCTATGAATTTCTATTAGTTCTTCTAAGCCATTATCAATCACTTTTTTAATGCGATGCGAAGCAGGAAGCATTTCTGTTGTCCGTCGCGAGTTTTTTTTTTCTTTTTAACTAGAAATACGCATCTTTTTCTTCATTTTCTGTGTTAATGATCTCGAGAACCGAAAGTCGTAGGAAAGTGGTTAAAACGTGAGATCGAAGTATCAAGATGGAACTCATTTCCCCTGTTTTCCAATTTTGTATCTAAAGTACCGTTCACTTAGAAATGTGGTTCCAAAATGACGAAAATGAAAGAAATTTGTTTCGAGATAATTAAAATGACGTCATCAACATATGTTAGCTACTACAGTCTATTCATTTACAGCTGATCTAAGATAATGAATCAGAAAGATAATTAATCGATCAATCGAAATCGGTCTTTAATAATGAATCGCTAAGTAAGAATAGAGTTTTCTGAGGGATGAATTGCATCATGGCTACATAAAAAGAATTCAAGATTTTTCATAGATCCAAATTCCTGCTTCGCATCGCATTTCGTATACGAGTGAAACTCGAATACCATCTAGTTGAATAATCTATTAATAATCAACTTTTTACAAAATTTCATCTTGAATAAAACAATTAGATTCTGTTAAAATATTTCTTTTTCTTTTCAAATAAAATAAACACATCTACCAAAACTTACTAAATATAAACAAATGGCTCCCTCTTCAGAATTCTCTTATTGCTCATCACCGATTGGATTTGATATATCCTATTTCACTGCATGTATTCCATTGTTCCATTGTCGTCTCGTCTCTATATCTGTATTTATGAAATGAATTTGTTTTCAGATAATATTTACTCGGTTTATTATACTTTTTATTGGTATTATTTTGTTGTCACTAAACTAACGCTATTTCAAGTCAATCCATTGCCCAGCGTTTTTAACAGGATTTCGAAACAAAGGACAAATCCATAGTTTACCGAGGATTTTTCCACGTTTTACCAGCAAAAGCAAAGTACTTTTTCAAAATCGTAAGTACCTCTGGTACTTTGCTTTTGCTTGTGGTACTTACTATTAAAAGACAATGGCATTGTCTTTTACTCAGTGAACATATTAATAACCTAGGAATTCGCTTCGTTTTATTTTCAGATTACTGTGAGAATGAATTATATTCGAATATACGATAATGAGACAAAGCAAACTACTCGTCTGCTACTTAAACAAGATAATATTATTCGAAAAGATTATTTTGTTAAAACATTTCCTGGTGCTACAGGAATATTATTTAAAGACGAACAATCAAATGAATTTGTTTCGTATGTTAATAGCAAATCAAAAGAAATTCTTTCAAAATATATTTCCTATTTTTTAGGATACCAGAAGACAGTTATGGAAACTTTCAATTTGAATGGGATAAAAATGTTCTTTACGAGTTAAATTCTATTGCTCGTATGACAAAGAAAAAAAATGATCTTTTAACTTAATACATCGTTCATCATTTAGATTATAAAAATCGTTGCTTAGCATCATCGTCAGCATTATCATCAGCAGCATCATCATCGAATAAATTGGAATTTCCGAATTGGCTCAAGGTGGCTGCCGGTCAGTTTTACTTTTTTTTATCTTGTTCGTTACAAGAAAATTGAAAATTTTGTTCAGCGTTATTCTCTATTTCTTTTTCGTTAAATATTAGGCTGGTTCAAATCTCAAAATTCGAATAGTCATTATAAAAAAAATATATAATGAATTATTTTAATAGTAAGCGTGGAGATCTTCTGCTGCTTGCCACTTTACTTGTCATAATCCCTATGTTTTTATTGTAACAGCACGCATCATGCTTTTAGTGTTTCTAGCGAATGTTTTATATTAGACAGCTTAATATCAATTATCTTTCCTAGAACAGAGTCCGATCAAAATAATGTGAACATAATACTCTGTTGTTTCTGCAAGATTACCTAAACATAGTCTTATTGAATTTTTGTATTCTAGGTATTATTGTAATGCGGATCGGGTCGATCATTCCATCGCTTTGGTCGAACATTTATGAAGAGGTGGTTATTATACTGGGTAATAATTCTTGATGATGGAGTAACATCAAACCAAATATATGCGGCTCCTCAATTATTTGAATTGTAAATCATTTTCAATTGGTTGCACGTACTAGCTTGATTCTTTTATACATGTTTGCACTGGTATTCAACTTCAATAACGATTATATTGTTTATTGTGTGAATAGGTAAACAAAATTTGTTGATCATTCAGTAAATAATGTCTGTTAATGGATAGAAGGGTGGAATAAAAGAAGTAAAACAATTGTAAAAGATATTCACGTGGTATCCGAACTGTCGTAACCCATCCATCAATAATGCACAATATTTAACTGAAAGAATTATTATTCTGTCGATTATTTCCATATTGTACGTGGTAACAATTACATTTGTTACACCTATGTTAATGAATATCATATTGATCAACGTGAAAAATTATATTCGAGATTTTAATGTAGAGGCATTAGCATATAAAGGGCCAACCCTAACTTCACTTGTTCTTCCTTGACTGCTCATTGCTTATCATGGAGAACTATATGTACTCGTGTTGTTATTGATTTCAATAAATATGCGAAAACAAAAGAGAAATTTTTGTAACCAAGCAAGTTTCTTTTTTCAAAACCTATAATTTAGATGATTTTCATTAATAGATTTCGATAACTGATGAATGATGCAGCGCTGACCAAAATGATCTCATCTCGTTGAGCTGTCATCATTTTAAGAGATAGGAAACTTTTATTCTATGCTTGTAAACACCGACTCTAGGTAATTTCATATGCTTCGCAATTACGAATATTACGATCCAGTTATAACAGGTCATAATCATGCTTTTTGTGAATCTCATAATTCAGAAAATTTATTTGCCTGATTGAAGAATTCGCTGAAACAAACTGTAATAAATGTCTCTCCTGTCCTATTGCGTAATTGCCGAAAAATGAATGAATTAGATGAATACCCATCAATACTAAATGAAAATAGCTAAGATGTTCATATTGAAGATTGTCGATCATGATCTCTGTGTGTGAGTACACTTCAATATGATTTCTATGAATAAAATCTCTTGAGAGATGACTTCTGCTTCTTCTTCTTCTTCTTCTTTTCTTTTACCCTTTCATTTCATCGGCTACATCATACCTTCGATAATGATAACGACGAGACACACAAGACCACAAATAAAACATATACAGACACATCTATATGTGTATGCATGCTTGAATATTTTATCAATTAAAGATACTGTCATAATCTATTCTCAGGTGATTAGAATTTTCTTTTTTTTTCTTCTGTCTTGGTATATCCTTCATCATCCAATTTTAACATCTTGTGTGACAACTTCATTATATTATTACATTGATACAAACGCACACACTCACCAAATGTCATCAACAAAAAAACAAAAATATATATATATATATATATACTTGAGTCTTATAGCGAACAAAATACAAAGTCATTAGACGCAAATGAAGCATAGGTGGCCTAACACATAAAATTGATGATGTGTCAAAAAAATAAAATATTCTGTCTTTCTTTTTGTTTTTACCAATAAACCTGCTGCTGCTGCTGTTGTCCGTGAAAATCATTAAAAAATGTCAATTTTTGAACAAGATCTAAATCAGTTGAATAGAGCAGATGTTTCAATGTACAATTAGCTTCCGATGGTGACGATGCTGATGATGTTGTATAACTTGTATTCGTATTTGTATCGTTTGCAAGAAGATTATCAATAAAAAATGAACTTTTGATTGGCTGTGATTTGATCGGTGATGATGTATTAACAAGAGTTGGCTTTATTGTTTGTTTCGTAATCACTGTGTGTTCCGTATGAGATTTATTTAATAATTTAAAACGTTTTCGTCGACGTAGATAACTTCCATTTTCAAACATATCACCACATCTAAATATAATCGGATTTTCATTATATTTCTTCTTTTTTTTTCGACATGAAAATTTTTAATCATATGCTGAATTGTAGCAATTATCAATAAATCACATCGGAAAAGATGGGGTGTGGGTGTGCTCATGTACACGACGTTTCTTTTTTTTCTATTTATATTCATATTCATTGATCCCTTGTGTGTATAAAAGAAAAAGTTCATTCGAACGATCAAATTTAAAAAGTCAGGAACAATATAATAAAGCATATTTGAGCAATAAAATTGTAGTAATAACAGTAAGATGAGAAGAAATACGACTATACTCTCAACTCTTCCGGATGAATGAATGAATGAATGAATAAAATAAATCTTGAGAAATAATATTTTTTTTATGCCTGCTGGGATCAAAAAGATTTATGTGAATGAGATGATTGATAGAGAAACATAACTTGAGTAAATTGGTTGTCATTAGCAAACAAACATTGCTATTTGTGATTTTTATTTTTATTTTTTTCAATCATTTGTTCGTAATGAAAATAACAAATGTAATTTAGAGTTAAATATAAAACGATACTTTGAATGAGTAGATATACTGATCATATTTATTTCATAGAGTTACTATAAAAACAAAAAAGTAGATTCGATAATTTATGTGAGAACTAATTTTTAAGAACGAAAGAATGATATGACCATCGAACAGTATTATATAACAATTCCATTAAATGCTCATTTTTGATATTGTCCTTGTCTCGTTACAAAAAGCTTTCGAAATCGATCATGAATTCTTTAGAATCATAACTAATCTGTTTATTTAAAAAGAAAAAGAAAATTAATTTAATTCATATAACTTTATAATCTCAATTGTTTTTTTATCTACAATAATAATATCAATTGTCGTTGAATCAGAGGAGCAAAGTACGAGCCAAAATCTTCATAAAGCTTTTTTTCATTACTTTCATTGTCATTTTGTACTGAACGATAAGCTATTGTTATAAATTTCTAAATGAAACAAAAGACGTGTCTCTTAATAAAACTACCACAAAAAATGTCTTACAACAATAACTTTAGTCATTTGAAGTGATAATTCTCTATCTGATATTAATCGAATTTTTTCCCCTAATTGTTTAATAAGTGGAAAAACGATTTGAATAATCACCTAAAACAAAATGCAAATCATAGAAGAAAAAAAACTGATTGAAATAAAACTAACTTTATGACTCATTTCACAAAGACCGACAAATGCGCCATATTGTGTTGACCAAATATATTCTTCTTCACTGTTGATTAAAATTCGATAAAAAATATTAACTGTCCTTTGTTGCTAAAGATTTGTTGAAGTGGAAAATTTCCTTCAGAAAGAAAAAACGATAATAATTTTCCCACATTATAAACAATAAATCTTATTCTCACCGTATCATTTGTCCACAACATTTCCCGGCAAGATCACGCAATGACCAATGGTCACATGAAATTCTTCTGTCAAGTAAACAAGAAAGTGTAGCTGGCAATAAATAATGTAACTAAAACGAATTAAAATCAAATCAGGTTACTCATCGATTAGAATTCATACATAAGATTCTAGAATGATGTTTTCATTCTGTAATAATGCATCACACATTTGCAGTAGAAAATTCAATATTATGGAACGATAAAAGGTCGATGTGGGTGACAAATTTACACGTACACCTTCCGATATGAAAATAATCACACGTGAAACGATTTGTTGAAGACTATTATCCGATGAAAGAATCAATAGAGCTTGCTAGAAAAAGAAAAACATTTACAGATTGATACTGTCATAAAGAATCAATTACTTTTCGTTTTTTTTCATTTAAACAAATACACATTTCTGTGAGTTCTTTATAATAAATTTGTTGTTCCTGAAATAAGAACGAATTTATTGAATATATTATCATAAAATCTATATTTACCATTGATAGCAGCTTGCGTGATTTATTTAAAACTTTCTTTGATACTGAACGAATCGATGCATTTACCATAGGATTTTCATTTGTTATAGGTTGTTGACCATTGACTGCTAACCAATGTGCTAGTAAATGGATAAATAATAGAATTCTTAATATGAAAATTTTTTTAATGATCTACCACGAATGCTTAAATCAAAAGGTACTTGTACTTGACTTGTTATTAAATCATTTAATGCGACGATATTATCATCAATATGATATAAAATTCGATTGTCTTTTTTTATTTTACGAAACGATGAAGAACGATCAATATTCTTTGTTATATAACCATGTATAGGCTATAGAGATATATATATTTTGAAGGCGATAGAAAGAACAGCATATTTACTTTTATATAATTTAATTTTAATGCAAATGCAAAATCATCTATTATCATTTCATTGCGACAACATTTTCTAACAAATTTACAGGTATCCTGAAATGAAATTATTAGTGACAATGTTCGTTCTATTCGTTTAGATTTTACTTCTAAGAGATCGAAAATAACTCGACTGATTTGTGAAGTTAGATAAGCAACAGATTCATCACATAAACATCGACCATTATTCAATTTTTCAGTCAGATATTCAATGGATTCAACTGAAAATTGTACAGACATCTAAAGATCGTATATGATAGTGATTTTCTTTCTCGAATTCTGTTTAGTTGTGTTGATATTGAATATTCAAATGATTGGCTACTCGTAAACACCTCTCGTGTTTCGATCAAAATAAATCTTCGACATCTGTTGTAAAAGTCACTTAATAATTTATTGAAATCTTTCGAATGAAATAAATCTAAGAAAAATGCACATTCATATCACAATACATTAGAAAAAAGAAGGAATATAATTATTTATATCATAAAATTTCGAATAAATAAATAGTATTTTTTTTTTGTGATTTAAATTTTCATTCCCAAAAAGCTTGGTATTCATAATCTCCTGATCCAACTTGACGAGTCATTAAACCAGTGTTGACATCATGAAAAACACTATTATCTTTACTATCAATCGACCAGATAACTTCATGGTTTTCCATTATTGTCACACATCGAGCACCGGGATACAATGGTTCGAATATAACTTGAGCTTGAGCATTCGATGGTATTGAAACTCGAAGTAAAATTGAATTGGCAAATGTATCACTTTCGTCACGTGTATATGAAACATGAACAAGTCCATACAAAGTACTTAATTGACAATCAATTTTCGTTAAGAGATGTTTTTTATTTTCTGATAACATTCGTGGTTGAATAAGAATTAAATCCGATTGAAAATCTATGCCAGCTAAATGTGAATAAAACCATGCGCCGATACTTGAAAACATATGATGATTTCGTGAATTCATTCCTGGACCTTCCATCGGTGCGTCCCATAATTCCCACATAGTTGTTGCATTTTCATACGGATTATTAAACATATAACCATACGATGGATATGTGACTGTTGAAATTAATTCAACTGCTAAATCGTGTTGACCATTATCAGACAGAAGTGGATAAAGTGCTGCCGTTGATACAATGCCTGTTGATGTATGATTTCCTTTATTATTAATATCTTGAATTAAATGTTGTAAAACATTATCGCGCACATTAACTGGTACAACATTAGGTAAAGCTAATGCCAATATTTGTGCTGCTTGCATACCATCTGCATAATAACCAGCTGAGGGTGTGGGTGTGCATAAGAGAAACACCCACACCCACACTCTCAAGATTCAAACAAAATATATCCTAATATATATCAGATTTTTGCCATTTTGATGTTAACAAGTTGAAAACTTGCTGTTTTTCTTTTCGTTCGTCTTGATATTTAATTACCATTTATCTTTGCAATAGAGATCGTAGAATAAAAAACGAAAATATTGACTGATTAGTTCCCATTCGACTGTCTGATGCAATATTTCAAGTATAATTATGGGCGTATAAAAGTGTATTTGTAAAGGTGACAGCGTCGTCTCATTCAATCAGTCACATTCAAAGCGTAAAGTTTATCCTAAAGTGTCCAACAAGAGAACAGTCTCTTCTTTGATGGATCGGTAACAAATAGTTTGCGTGAAAGATTCCAACAAGCATTTCAATATTGCTCTGCGGAAAATAATGGGGAAATCAGCTGTCCTATTTTCCTCTGTAGAAAAGTTCTTTTCAAAATATCTCAACTTTATATCTACATTACAACATGACAGCGATTGATTTCGAATGCTCAATGATTTGATATGATAGTCTAAGTTCACTGGGCTTTGTCTCTTTTGCTGTTGTACATTCATTTTTCAATAGTCTGCTGCTTTTTTTTCCGAAGCTCATTCAATTCCCTTCTCTAATGTAATTTTCCTGTCAACATTAGCTACTCGTTTTGTTTTCCGATTCGTGTTTCATCTTAAAAATCGATAATGTATATAGTCTGCAAACGGATCCGTTATGTTTATTGAAAAAAATTATTTTATGAAAGTGTATATATGAGAAGGGTCCACTAAAAAATGTTAACTATTGTTCAATGAGAGCCATGTTCAATTGTCTAGCTCGTGTAGACAATATAAATAAGAAACGGTTTCAAATACACGTTTTGAGCGTTGTTGATTGTTGGATTGATGTGAACATAGGTCGAATCGATGAATGTTTGGAAGCCATAACCAGTTGAATAGGTGTAATTCGGTGGATAAAATCCAGTTGTTGTGTTCACAGCCACAGAGAACGTGAGTAACTTGTTGATTGGAATTCCATGAGGAACCAGTGTGTTGTATCCGGAGCCAAAGAGCTTACCAGTGAGATATCTTGTATACAAAGTCACTGAAATTTTGCTTTTTACTGGATTTCCATTGCCACTCGAGTCCCACGAGTTAGGTTTAGCTAATAGCATACAAACAATGATTGGGCGTAACTAAAAAAGAAGTAAGACTTACCTAAAACACTTGATTGTGGTTGAGCAGGTGCTGTAAATGATGAGCCGATGAAGGCGACGAGAAACAATAAGACCGAGTAATGCATGAATGCCATTGAAAATTGTACTATGTATGTAGTTATGTGTTTGTTAATGTAATGTGATGGAGCATAGTACAGGAGTTTGTGTGTATATATACTATGGTAAGGGGTAAAATTTGCATCACACTAAGAACCCCTAGCAACATAGATAAAAACATTATTACTTCTTTTTATGGTGATTCACAATNTATTTATATTGTCTACACGAGCTAGACAATTGAACATGGCTCTCATTGAACAATAGTTAACATTTTTTAGTGGACCCTTCTCATATATACACTTTCATAAAATAATTTTTTTCAATAAAGAAGCTTTATTTTTTATTATATTTTTCATTCAATCGATATTGGAATTTGGAAATCCAATAGATATCTCATGAGATGAAATTAGATATGGTGTTCATTGAGCGAAAATAAAGATAGCGAAATGTATTTTCAGCGAAAAAAAAGCGCGAAAATTATAACAGCGAAAAACATTTTCAGCGAATATCTCTTCGCTCAAACTTTTTTCGCTGTTTGGCATTCGCTCAAAGGTTTTTGCTAAAATGTTTTTTTTTGCTCAATGGACACCATATCCATTCACATGAATCAACATAATGTTTAGTCACTTTACTCGATTGCCATGGAAACTTTAAAAATAAATTCAAACTTGTTTTTCTAGCAGCAAGAAATTCATTTTTTGAAACGAATCCATACGAAATTTCTGATGTATGTGCAGCTTCATCGTGTTCGTCTAGAAGCAAGTCTCGATCAACGTTCGCTTGTTTTTTGAAATAGATTAAAATATTACAACAGGAAAAAAACAAAATCTTTTAATATGACTCTATGATTATACTTGATCATGTTTAAAATGGTGATTTTTCGTGTGAATTGAAAGGATCTGAAAAGTCACGTGATTTTAAAATACACGAATATTTGATTCATATTTTAGCTACTCAAAGTAATTGAAGCGATTCAGCTAATTAAATAAATGCTTGCCAAGTTTGCAAATGTTTCTTCAAAAAAACAAATCTATTCATATTGCACAATTTATTGAAAAAAAAAATTCATAATTGATTCTCAATCATTTCAAAGACATTGATTGCCAAGTTTCAAATTAAAACATCGACAGCCAACATTTTGAATACAACGTTCACCAGCTAAACAACATTCTGTTTTACCGGGAAGATAGGTACATTCTGTTTGACCAGGCGGACAAGCATCCACTTTCGGTGGTAAGACATCATTCGATGCTAAGATAGGATCGATGACTGATTTCCAATCGGCAAGTGACCATGAGTCATCAGCACTTGTAGCTACACCGTTAATAAGAAATGTTGGTGTACCAACCACACCTAAATATCAATTAATGAATCGAATATAGCATTTTTTTTCTAAGCTGAAATTACCTCTTGAACAAGCATATTTCCATGAAACACGCGTTTCAAAATTGATATCATCATTAGCCATGCCTGCCAAAAATTGAGCTTTTGTTACCAGATCAAGTTGTGCAACGAATGTGGCAAGTGAATCAACAACTTGCGTCATTGTCATATTTTTTGTTGCATCATTATACCAGGCTTCTTGATTTTCGAATACTTTGGTTACATATTTAAAGATAGAATCTAAATTTCGATTTGTAACATTGGAAATAACGTGTACACCTTGAGCAGTAACAAACGCATTTGTATGATACGGAAGTGGAAATGTATGAAAACGAAAATGAATTTTTGTGCCGTAAGCTTGAATCACTTGTAAAACAGTTGGCCATGAAGCTTTGCAACTGGGACAGAGTGTATCGAGAAACATTTCCACGACAACATGAGCATCCGCTGGTCCGCCAACTCCATAACCATCTGGACGAGTTGGAATAGGTGCTTGGGCTGATATAAAGCCAACAAGTAGTGTAAATATCAATATGCTCTGCATTGGTTGTATTTAATAGAAAAATATCATTCTCGTTTTTATTATGTTATTTATATGGTAGAGATAAGATAAGCAAACACAATAATGCATGCACGTCATCCTGACGCGCTAGGTGTCAGGTTTTTTTGCTTTATCAAGCTAACATCATGTTTTTTTCTTTAAGTCAATGCAAAGTTTAAAAATACTTCTTTTCTTAAAGATACTTGAAACACTGGTATTCATAGGTTTTATTTTTTATTGGCGATAAAATTAAGTTGATTCAGCTTTAGTCAAGAACCCTTTTTTTTGCTCTTCAAAATCCCTGAAATAACCAGCGAAAGTCTATTAGTAGTCAAAAGAAAGTGCTGATTACTTATGATTTAATAAATCAATGAATACTAAATTACTATGAAGTTCATGCGGTGTTGATAAAAATTATTTTATTAGAACAAGTGTGTATTTTCTTATTAAAGCTAGTCTTACAAACACTAATTTGTTTTAATTTCACACGTACAAGAGTCTAATCTGATTGATCATATAGTTTGCAGCGTCGATGGCACGTTTAATTGACTCCCGCTCTCTCTCTCTCTCTCTCTCTCTCTCTCTGTCATCATATGACAATATCTTGCCATAAAATGACAATGTCACTAGATTAAAATCGAGAATGAACAGAATTTTCGATTGACAGGTCGATATTTATCGGTCCTTCTATACGCAAACATGCACTTGCTCGATCAACTTTTCTTGTCTTATCACTATTCAACTATCTTTGCACGACATCGTGCGCGTGAATGAACATAGTCAGCCTCATTAGATAATTGAAGTATATGTCGAATAGTCAACGATGAGTCAAACGCATATCTCTATATAAACAAGTGAAGATCTTCCGTTGGTAGACACATTTATTTATATTCATAAGAAAAAGACGAAAAAATTACCATCGTTAGACATCTTTGCCATAAATGTATATATATATATATGGGTGTGGTCGTATCTAGTAAGGGTCGTACATATCTGGGAGGGACAAGTGTATATACATATATTTAACGTTGACTATTGAACTATACGCGCTCGTCAAGGAGGTTAATTGTCTGTCGCAGTTGCTCAACAGTTTGTGTATATATGTATATGTGTATACATATATTTTAGTCATATTCTTTGCTTTTTAGTTTCGTCTCGCCGAGTGTCTCATAGGACAAGTGACACGTAGTATAACACTATGTGAGCTTTGGTGATACGATACGTTGGTACCATTTTCTTCACATAAGTAATAGGCAGTCCAGCAAACATACAGACGCATTATATGATATAGATCAATCAGTTTGAAATTTTTAGTGAATAATAATTGCTGAATTTAATGATTTGACAAGTTGTTCATTCAACATAAAAAAAAAGAAAAGAAATGTCAAGTAAGTTCATTGATAATATTTATGACTTTTGATCGTCAAATTCGTTGTTTTATTTTTTAATGTGCACTCTTAAAATGACTGCACATACTCATATCGCTATAAAATTTCTATTTGATCCGTCCAATTTCACAGCTCAACTTTTTTTCATGTATTTCAACCACTTCATTTTGTACATAAATTTTACTATAATATAGAAAAAAAAATGAACTCTTTGTTTTTTCAGATGGCTTTAATTGACAATATCAGCAGATTAGAATTATAAAACTAGAAAAAAAAACCAGAATCTAAAACTATGCCACATATATCTTCGATTCAACAAACTGTAGGTTGTTCATTATCAAAAGTTGATACTTATGCTGATGCAATGCTTCGTACATTATACTCTTTTAAAACACCTCCACCACCTATGCCTTTACATGCTCGCCGACAGTATCGTCGTTCGTATCCTCAATCGGCAACGGTGTCACAATCAGTCGTAAATGAAGTAAGTGGTATTAAAACTTGTATACATATATGCATACACATTCGTGTATGCGCTCTTCATTTTCTCACTCTTATTTTTCAAGTGGAAGTTGATGGGCAGAGTACCTTCTCATTTCTACTTATGAGTATTTGCTAGTTATGTCATACATACAGGACGTAACGATTTTGTTCGGCTTTCTCTGAAATCGAATATCTCTATAGGTGTCCACGTTCGCTATTTTCGTTTAGTATAAAGTAACGATAAATTGATATCGTTTCGTCATTGTATAGAACTAAAAGATTATCATTGTCTTGAAATTCAGATCATACACATATATATGTATGTATGTATGTATGTATGTATGTGGCACAAATTATCGAGCGAAGAACTACAACATTGACCTTCGAACGTAGTGTATATTCAAGCTCGATTCAGCATCCCCCTCCCGCTTATTGCACCCGTTCTTTCTAAAAGGAATTGAGAGAAATCATGTACATATACAGAAGCAAAAAATTCTGTTCAAAGTCATTTGCCTATTACTATTCTAGTCCAAAGGTTATGCCGCCTCGTATTGTAATGACATAAGTGGCCAAAAGACAGAGAGAGAAAATCAAATAAAGAAGACTACGACCACATCACGATGAAGTTCAAGTAATCTTTTGATAATTTGACAGAGAACGAGAGAAACGAAAAAGAACGACACTGGAGTAGTATCATCTGTTGAACAACGATAAGCCAGGTTCAATATTGACTTGAGATGAAATGACAATACATGTACATACACACAATAAAATACGCGAGCACATGAGTTACTCAATTATTTTTTATTCCGCAATTCTTCATGATGTTTTTATAAGTACGAAAAAAAAACGAGCGACAAAGACAGAAAGGAGAGCGTGAATCTGTACTAGTTTATGGTGAACACTGGCATCCGGTTTATGTATGTGTGATGCATTGTGCACATAATATTTATTTTATAAAGATGGTGTGCATTTTTTTAAAAGAACGAAAAGCGTTGGCAGCATGAATAGTACAGGGCGTGTAGGCGAAGCGATGATTGTAGAAAGCAACAGCATTGAATTTATAAATTTCTTTTCTTGGTCTCTATTTCATTTCTTTTCTTCGGGTTTTTTCGCTATTATTTATATTTGACTAAGCAGAAGCAGTCACCTCCAAACCGGGAACAATAATTCAATTTGACTGCTTCTCAAATTAACTTTAATATCGTTCTTCGTACTTATATGCATTGACGATCTTTTCTTATCGTCACCGTTACATTTCTTTGATTGCGTCTATTCGAAGAGGTATTGACCGACAGGTAAATAAATTTCCTTTGTTTCTTTATTTAACCTGTTCAATATATGTGTATGTGTTCATAGTTCGATAAGTTATCGATTCTAACTGACTGAACGTCACGTAAGATTTAAAGCACATGCTGAGTAAATAGCAGCGAACGGTTAGTGAAGTGTGATTGTTTTCGAAAGACGACACAAGCACTCGTATAAACGAGCATACAGCTGGTGTAAAAACATGCATAAGAAGACGCGAGACAAAGCAAGTAGGAGAGCGGTAGTAGTGAAGCGAAAATTTTCAAGTGTAACGCGCATGTTCGTGATGTGTTGTTACATGCCGGCGCAAAATTTCAAAGCGACTCAATTGCGTCACAATTATTTCGACTTTTTTTTGTTTGTTGTTATTTCAAAAAGAATGCTGAAGGTGAAATAATATTTAAGTAGAAGAAAAAAAACGTACTACAGTGTCTCCTGGCACAATGCGGAGTAAATAGTCATGATTAAGCATTATTTGTCATCGAAATAATTGTAACTATTAAAATTCTTTATGGTATTATTATTAAGTAGGAATTCAGATTGAAAATTGTTCAACTAGAATAAATGCTGTCGTTTCTTTTTCTTCATTAATCGAGAGAAATAAAGCGAACAAACAGAATATGCATGGTTGCATGTTCTATTTGCGTCGCTGAACTCAATCCTTACTTATCGTTCTTAGTTCATTTGACCATTATAAAAAAAGAGGTACTAAATATGGCTTCGTTTACGCATGCGAACGTATGCGGTCTACGCTCGTGTATATACACTCATGTATGTTTTTATTTTTTTTATTTTTTCTTTTCTTGCAATTTTTACTATTCTTCTTTACCTACTCTACTTGAAATCTAAAAGAAAGAAAAGGCAATTTAATTTCAGAAGAATCGACAAACCGAATGAGAGAAATAAAATCAAAGAAAGAGTATATCTACGAACACAGAGGAAAAAAATAACAAATAAATAGCGCAATAGCTTAAATGCAAATATGTATAGTAGTAAACGTTTGTTGTCGTTGCGGTTGTCATTTTGTCAACATTTTACATTCTAATTTTTTTTTATAATCGTTATCCAGTTGACAAAAATAAAACCACCAACCATCAATAAAATACTTATAACTAGATTTTTTTTTGAGTGATAAGAAGAAAAACTTAGAAGAGAGAATGAAATAAAACGGCAAGGATAAATGAAAGCAACAACGCTGAGATTTGGTTTCTATTGCTCGTAGACGATTTATACACGTAAGGAAAATATTTATTTTGATCTTCCTTGGTTTCATTCAACCACATGCTTCCTCTGTCTCGCATATATCTTGAAGGTCATAGAAAGCAATAGGCAAGCAGGCAATCGATCTTTTTCTTCAATGTTTTCGTGCGAATTATCGAAAGAGAACGAAATGTATATGTTCATTACCTTTATCTATTCATATTCATTGTCTTCTATATATAAATGAACGAATGTGCGCGTGCGCGTTCATCTTGTTTACATGTGACTTAAACCTTTCTTCTCTCGCGATATTGCTCTTTCTCGTTCTTCGTACATAAATATGGCTTTGATTAGTTTCAAGTATTGATTTCGTCTCTTTTTACAACTCATCCCTTTTCCGTTCTTGTCTCTCTCTCTCTTTCCGCTCATGTCTTATGACCATTGAATAGTAGACAACATACATAGACTCATCCTCTCCCTGTCTCTCTCTCTCTATCTCTCTCTCTTTTACTTTATCTTTTTCTTGTGCGTGTGTGGTCAAGGCGATTATGATTATACCCGATTAAACTAACAGTACACAGTAAGATTTTATTCGAATGAACATGAATTTTGAAATATCTTCACCGAGCACAATGGTAAGTAGTTTATTATCATTTAGGAATTAGAATTACGTAAACCTAAGAAAAAGTGTTCACAGCAGATATTTAAAACGAGGAAGAAAAAAGTAGGATCTTTTTTTTTCTTCCTCTATTCGTTGCGGTTTGTGCTATGTTTGTTTTTACTGGAATTCGCCTTCGAGCCTATTGCTGCTTTTGTGATGGCAATGTTTTGCAAGCATAAACTCTTGACGAAATACACACACAGGCATGCATAACTTGACGAAGTAAAGAAAAGCAAATAGAACTCACACAAAATGTCTTCACATATTCTTCATCTTTTATTTCAAGAGCTGACGACAAACATGCGCTTTCATGCATATTTAAGCTTGAGGTACGGTATAGAATAGTACCATGAAGGTTAATGATTTTCTCATTGCATTTATCAATGCATGAACAGAGAAAGAAAAAGTTCAATTTCATGTAAATAGTGCTCTCTCATAATTTTACATGCCTTCCATACCTCGACTTTGACATACAAAGAAGAAAAAAGTAGGAATAAAAAAGAAACAGAACTTCTTTATTCTTCTCTCTTATTACATTGTAGTAGAATAGAAAAGAACACGCGTCGAACTGAAAAAGAAAAAAAAATTGAAGAGAAGAAGAAAAAAAGAATAATATAACAGGAGAAGCCCAATACACCAAACTTTTACATTTTCTTCCTTTGCTCATTGTGTTCCGTTTTATTCCTGTATACTTTTCTTTTTCTTTTTTGAAACCATACTAAGCGGCAGCTGTGACACATTGGCGACCAGTTAATCATTCCATATTACATGACTAATATTTTCTTTTTTCCTCCTCTCTAGTTAGTGAACGGTACTTCAGATAACCAACAATCGATAGCCGATCCGTCCTCATTATCCTCTTCAACATCATCACTATTCAGTTCATCATCATCGCCTTCGTTGGCCAACACAGGCGATAATTATTTTACACTCGAAGCACGTTTACCCTTGGTTAAAAATAAAGTTGAACAATTAGAAAAATTTAAAAGATTACTTTTACGTTTGGATAGCGTTTATAACTCTAATTCGAATAATAATAATAATAATAATAATAACAGTCAGACAATGTCAACAACAACTTTACCACCTCCATCTTCACACATTAGTGATCGTTATCTATTTGGTTCACCTTCAAATGATAATCGAGCCTCAAGAATGTCTGCAACAACAAGAGCAACAAGAAAAACGAAATCAAATCATCAGAATCCTGTATCATCATCATCAACACCACCACTGACAAGAAAACGTTATAAGTTTTCATCTGCTGCAATCGACCAAAATAATAATAATGTTTATAAATTTCCTAATGAACATATTGAACCACGTTCACATTCAACAGATTCTGATCGATATTATTTTTCGACTGATGATTCACTGAAACAACCACAAAAAACTTTAACATATATTCGTTCTGGTAATGGATTAGAACCACATACAATAACATTTATCGATGGAACTTCATCGATCGCTGAGAAAATTTCATTGCCAACAACTATCGTAACTGATACACCTTATCTATTTTCAAAGACATCAGAATCTCAAGCACATCCAAGTATAACTTCACCAGTTAGCCAGCAGGGTAAGATTGATATAGTAACTAAAAGCAAATAAAGCCGAGATGATGATGAAGAACAAAAAAAAAAGGAAGAAAGAAAGATAAATTTGAATGGCTTTTTTATTAGTCTCTTGTGACCTGACCATCCTTTTTAAATAGCCTAGTGTTTTTCTCTATTTATGTGTTTCCTTTAAAGACTCGTGGATTGAACAACGGCAGCAGCCGCACATTGTCTTTGATAGTATTACGGATTTACCTCCGAATGCACAATTAAAACGCTCACGCACATCAAGTACAAGTCCAGAACATCGACATCCAACAAAACGTTCACCAACACGTATGGATACAATAACATCAACCAATGGTTCACTGTCAACATTGCGACGATCACCACCAAATAAAGTTCAAAATGTTCGTTTCGATCCATCGACAACATCACGATCCTATCTTGATGAAGCACGTGAACGTTTAGCTGGTAGAAAACGTGGACGTTCACCACAAGCATTTCAACAATCGGTTGATCGTCTTGTTTCATCAACCAATCAGAAGTATCTTCATCAACAAATTTTCTCACCACCAATATCATCACAACACAAACCTTATGTTAGTCAATACTATGCACAAGAAGAACCTCCAATTGACTATCCAATTGATAGTGATGAAGATGAACCACAACAAAAGCGTTCACCATTTTATAGTCGTGGTTTGAATACAAATCGTACACATACACAAATAATGAAAAATGTTAATAAAAGTTTAATCGATGGAAATTATCTAAGCGATGCAAATCGCATTAAACAATTAGATCAAAATTTCAATCGTTATTTACGTTCTCTGGAAAATCAATCATTACAACGTGAATTAAATCATGATTTAATACGATGTTTTTCATCGACATATTTAGATGATTTACGACGAGAAGAAAATCGAAATATTCAAACTCGTAGTAACATGCGTTCGTACACATATGAAGATGTGCAAGATATACATATGTCACCAGCATTAGAATCGTTTAAGATGAAACGAGCTATTGATAGAGAAAGACGTCTTCGTTTGAGTACGAGCTTCGATGGACAAATAACATCATCAACGCCAACATCATCGCTTGGCGCTGGAATTCTATCGCCATTATTATCAACCTACAGCCCAATTATGACTGGAAGTTTAAATGAAAATATTGATGCACAATCAGGTGGCTTTGACACTGATCGTCGGTCACAAAAGTCACATACTTCGGTAAGCATTATTCCTTTTTTTTAAGATGTATTGATTTGATAAAGCAGAATATGAAGTCAACTTTTTAAATCGGGTTATATCTCATAAAAATTCATAATCCAAGAAAATGACCTCTAGTGAAGGCGAAAGCAAAATATTTGCTGTGTTATTGCGAATAAGATTTTCATTCGTTTTCTTCCCTACAATCTGTCGGATATACAACAGCCTTCACTTATGGGTTATATTAAAAGATTAGATTATGTAAGGATTGATCGATCAATTATCAAACAGAAATTCGATCTATTTGAACACTTTCATAGATCGTGATATAAGTAGAAAGATAAACTATTTCAAAAAAAAAAAAAGAAATGAACAAAAGAGAATTTTTATAACACTATTAAAATGAAAAAGGAACCCTCGAAACTGCATAGTAATCAAATTCTCAATTGTTTTGTTGTGATTTTATAAACTAATGGAGAAAAATTTTTCATCAAGATTATACGAGCCTGGAGAATTTTGATTATCAACTCAATTGTTTTTCAATTATTTTGATACTATTTTAAGTAGAGCGAAAACAGAATTCTTGTTCCGGTGTTCTTCAGTGTAGTTCACAAGAAAAAGGAATATTTCTAAAGTTTACAGATAGATTCGATTGCTTTGATAATAAATGAATCTTAAAAGAAATATAGCGTTCAATGTGTATGACCGTGAAGCACTATGTAAGAGACAATGAATGACTAGTAGTATTTCTCAGTTTTATGAGATGAATCGCTTTCTATTCAGCTTCTTTTGTAACTTTTACTAATCCCGATGAAGACAATAAAAAGCTAGAAGTTGATAAATGTATTGAAGTGAATTCTCATAACTTAAAAGAAACTCAGCAGAAGCCAAAATACATACGCTCAGATATAATTTTATAACGGGAAGCAAATATTGTAAAAAAACAGCCTATATAAATGAAAATCAACATAACCTTGTATTGTATTAAGACAAAATAATAATTTTTAAAATTAAGTGAAAAAAACAGCTCGATTTTCTAATGGATTAATGCTATTTAACTTCTACCCGGCTTTTATGATGATATCTGAGATGCCGTATTACAATAATAAATCACTTATAGCTATGGCTTGAAGTTTGAAAATCATGGTTTCGTAAAGTTTACTAGAAAAATAAAGGCATTTGTTAATCTTTTCTTTTCTTTTGCTTTGCTTTGTTATGAGGGGGATCTTCACCAACCTTGAAGATATTGTGAAAGCATGCAGGACAACATCTATTTTCAATCTATTCCTATCGACCTTGATGAATTAAGGTTTACAATAGTCTAAATTTAGCATCAACCAGGACAACAAAAGAAAAACAAAATGAATACTAGAATTTAGTCTAGATGATACATGGGCTTATTCAGAAAAGTAAAATATTCGTTTTTTTTTATATAGACGGCACAAACTCCAACTAATGGTCGTCCAAGCTTCAGTACACCAGGCCCAAATCTTGATATGTTCTATGAAATCATGCACGATCGTTTTCGTGGCGTTGACGCAACTATTGCTGGTCAAGTATCGAATGCTTCGCAATATGCAAAAAATAAAGGTCATCAGCAACCACCACCACCGCCAACCACAACATCTCAGATGAACCCTGTTGATAATGATAGTGACGTTGATATTAAATCAAATTCATCGTTTTGGTCAGATGAAGAAGAAGAACAACAACAGCAAACAATCGATGACAATCAACGAAAAACAATACCAAATCAAAGACAATTATCACGTTACCTATCAACAGTCAATCGTTCATTGCTCGATCGGCCAAGCGATCTCATTGCCGATTTCTATATCTCACAATTAAATCATAGTATGAAAGAAAGTGTACGACATGTGGAGACAATTGCACGCGATAAAGCACTCATGAGACAAGATCGCAATAGAGAATTTATTGAAGAAACAACAAGTAAATTAGGTCGTAGTTTATCTGCTGAACATTTATATCAAGTACGAAAAGAACATTTGCGTTACAAACAACCAGTTACGACGCCAACATCGTTTACAGTTGAAGATGTGGCTGATATTTATAAGCCATTCGTTTTGGAAAATTACAAACGAAAAATTGCTATTGAAGTTGAACGACGTCGACGAGAAAAACAAGGACAATTAATGGCTGGTATGAAAACGTCTTTGTTTTTATTATGAGCAAAATTTAAGTCTCGATTGTTTTCAAAAGAGAATGAAATTTTCAAACAAAACAGAAAAGAAGATAAATATCGAGATGAAATCTTTTAATATTTCAAAACTTTTACAACTAAACAAATCTGAATTATAACGAAATATTGCTTTATTAAGACTAATTAAGCTACCTAAGCAAAATACTTGATGTTTGTTCGAAACTAAAAAAAGAACGTTATTGATTTTCGAAAGTATTTTAATGTAAATTTAACCTCGAGTTCGAATATTTCTTTTTCTAAACTCAATTAATATATAAGTTATTACAATCATTGTTGATTCAAATTTACCCTTGAGTAACAAACAGTCTGATTATAACTTCTAGACATTCTATTTTAAACTGTTTATATTACATACTATTTGCTATTTATGGCTTTTTTTACGGCCAAATTTTTGAAGCACTTGATATATCGATCAATTTTTTGTTAAAAGCATAATAAAAATTAAAATACCTCTTGATTCCTTACGTGCATTGAAGTTTGTCGAAGCATTAGAGAATTGTTGCTTTTCTAAATAAATCCTTGGCAGCAGTCCGTGTACATGAGTGTTTATTTTAATAAATCAAGGTTATCATTTCGTTTTATGACCTCGATTTTTCTATGTAAATTTTAGGCTCCAGTACTCCATCTATGTATGCATCTGATACAGATTTTAGTAGTGTCGTTAGATCTACTCAACCACCTATTATTGAAGCACCACTTATTCCCGTCGTTGATCGTGGAGATCGTACATTAAATTTAACTCGTACAAGTATTCTTCGTACCAATGAACCAGGTGCTCAAACAATCGCCAATGATCCACGCAACGAATTGATTATTGTTCGACCACCGGTTGTGCAAACAAAAAAGATTCGTACGGGCCGTGCACGTCGAATAGTCACTGATGATGGTAGTGCTGATGTTGTTCATCATGTTGGCATTGTTTCGCCACCACCATCATATTCAGCTCTTGAACCCGTATCCGCGCCGAGAGTACCAATTAAAATCGAACGATATGATACTGCTCATATTACCACAATGGCACCTCCTGATTTTGTCGATCGTACTGAAATATATATTCGAAAGGAACGAGCTCATAGTAATATTGTTCAACCAACTCCAGATGGTCTTGTTGACCGTGCATTAGCTACTTCACAACAAGTACTTTTCCGAAATGCTGATTATAATACAAGTCTACAAATAGCAACACAGGTAAAATAAGCGTTAAAATTATACTTTATGAAACATCATATTAGAGAAATGTTTAATATCACTGAATACTGGAGTCCATCGGGTCCAGGAATAGCTGGACTCGAACCCGATATCTGACTGCTTTGATCAATTTTGTTTTGGAACTCGGGATTTAAGGGTATTCTTAAAATTCATAATGAATTTTTCTAACACCTGATTCTAATTGCTGCTTCAAACATGCGATATACTATTTTATTATTTTTTTTTGTTTGAAGAGTAGCGTGTTTCACACCATATTTAAGTGATCCGACAGAAATTCCGCGATAATTAAGTTCAAGCAGCACCTACTCCTAATCAAAAGCGTCTGTTGAAAGAATTAAAGCACGAATTGCAAACGTTCTTTATTATTTCTTTTATTCATCAAGTAGTTCATGATAAATAAAACCATATGCCATTTTACTAAATGGGATGAATTTCTTTCTAAGGAACAACGAACTCCCCCCAATTAAAAAAAAACAGGACAATTTAATTATATATTTTACTAGCTAACAAATACTCTTTATAAATCAATTTACATTTTTTTTTGAATAAAACAAACTAAAAATTTAAAAAGAAATCATTAAATTCGAATTTTTCTGTCAGTTGAGATCTGATGATCAGGTCTTACTAAGTAAAAATTTCAGACCCGCTGGGCTCTACTGAGTTCAATAGATAGTATCCAAACATAATAACACATATGAGAGAGAAACAGATACTAGAATGAAGTCCTTCTCATGCTTATAAATTACTTTTTTTAAATATTAACAGTTGCCAGTCGTTTTTATTGAAATATTTTTGTTAAATTTAACTTAAGATTGTAACATCACAAACTCAAATAATATCACCTCCTCGTTCTCCAGCAAAAATTTATACTCCAGCAGCAACTAATAAAGGTATTCGGGTGTGTCATGCTGATCGTGTTGAAACTGCCTCAGGAAATCATGATTTATCTATGGCTAATATTAAACCAATCTTAACGCTCAATCAAGGTGAAATAACCGAATTAAATTTATTAGCCGACCACGCTCAACGTCTACAAATACCTTCTCGTGACTATGATCATGCTATGGTTATAATTACACCTGAACAAACACAGGATCAACATACTATTGATCCGCGACCAGTTTTATTAGCTGCTGCTAGTATCAATCGATTATCTGATCAACCAAATGAACAAGTAACTCGTCATATTCACGAAGAAATAGAACGTCAACAAACCCAATTAGTAACACCTGTACCTGAACATATGGCTAAAGTTGAACAAGATATTGCCATATTTGAAAATATATCTGCAGCCAATATTCATCAATATACTCGAAATAAATTAAATGAAATGCTCACTGATAGTGGTATTGTTTCATTGAATACATCACAAGGAAGTGAACAACCTTTGATATTAAATGCATCGCGAATGAGCCGATTAGATCCTTCGGATGAAGAACATTTAGAAAATTTAATTGGCGATGATTATTATCAACGATGTATACGTGCATACGATCTTCTACGTCATGTCGAAATCGATCCAAATACAAATATTCAACCTGTTCGTTCTGATCAAATTAACATATTTGAAAATACAATTAATATTCCATCGTCTAATCTTAAAACTGAACATACCTATGTGATTGAGCATGATCCAATTGAAACAATTCAATCATTGCAACATACAGATGAACCAGTTATCTACGAAACTGTCGAAGAAACTAGAGTAAATAGAACTCCTGGTAGAGAATATTTAACAAGTACAAATATTGACTTCGATAATCAAGTTACAAATCGACCTACAGAAAATACATTAAAATGGGGTAAACCAGTTCCTGTTAAAACATATCCGCCAGCTGATATTCCTCGTGAACCACTGCCAAGTGTTCCTACATTGAATTATGGTAAGCATAAAACAATCAATATTTATTTCATTTCATAGCCTACTATTTAAAATAAACACACGAACAGAAATGCCAACTATTGAACTCTATATTACTGTACCCTCTTCATTTTTACGTGAGTGGCTCTGCTTCGCTCAGTTTGGTTTTTTTTTCCCACCAGATTAAAATTTTGTTCTGATAATCTACTCGATCTCTATAATAACATGTATCGATAAATTTAGGTGAAGCAAATATGATTTCATTATCTCGAACATCATCGTTCGGTTCTGATAACGCACTGAAACAACAATCACAAGATGCAGCCAAGGTTACTTATAATCGACATGATACCAGCTCTCTTGATAAAATTACACGACCGTTGTATCAACATCCACCAATACTAACACATCATGAACAACAACAACAAACATCAGTGGTAATATTAAATGCAACAAGAATTTTCCTTTTATTAGTTAGATTTTTCGCTTCAACACCAACCCTCAAGCGATAGAAATTGTGTTTATAAAGAAAATGATAATTTGATCTTTTCATTTCTTTATAATACACAATATCGATGTGTACTAGCGAAAACAAAAAAAAACCGGGGATTTTTTCGCCAAACATCCTTAATTTAACATAGATAACTAATAAACATAGTTGCTTTTTTGTTTTGTTATAAAAGGATATTGATGAAGAACCAATGGCTGTACACCTTGAAACATCTTGGATAACTGATGTTTCATATGGACGCGCATCATTTATTGGTCCTATTCAACCGTTGAATGCTCCCAAAGAGGTAAGTGTATGAAGTCGAATAACTGAATAAACGCTCGATTAGCTTTACATATATATATATATATATAAATATGACAAACAATTTAAAGTAGTAGCATATGGTGACGGGTCTCATAAGCAAAAAAAGAAAAAGAAAAATTTATCGATATAATTTCACATTAATAACGCAGCTTATTTTCTTGCTTTCGATGTTGTATACATACATACATACTCATTTAAATTATTCGTGCTTACGTTTTTTCATCTATACCAATTACATGTCTTTTATATATTCACGGAAATCAATATAAGCATCATATATATTCTTCTAGCTTATTGAGCCAAATCGCCAAGCTTTGCTGCTCGAAGAGCTGGCTACAGCTACCACTGCTGTAAATGAACAGCATGCTACACAAGTAATTGAAAGTAATGATCATCAAAATAGATTTGAAAAAATCGAACAAGCTAATCGTGTACCAACGATTATTTACGATACCGATTGGAAAAATGAAGAAACTAAATTTCTTTCAAACGAAACGAAACCGGATTTACAACTTGCTAAAGAAAATCTTCTACCTAATATTGAATATCAACAAGCAAGAATAACTAAACCAAGACCAATCTTATCACGTGAACATTATGAATACATTGACAATGATCCACAAGAAGTAGCAATACAAACTGATGTCAAATCACTTCCACACGCCCATTCCAATGAACAAGCCGAATTAAATAATCAAACTAATTTTAAATCACCACCTACCGAACACTCCATAGCTAATCAATTAATTCTATGTCGTCCTATAATTAATCATCTAGAACTCGATGATGAACAACCATCATCGTTGTCACATGATTCTCTTCTCGCGCAACAACCACAAAAACCAAATATAAATTTAAATGAACCAAATCATTTAGAAAATCCTATTCATTCCACATCTATTCTAACACTTAATTATGCTCAACATAGTCAAGAAGTAAATCCGCCATGGCAACGAGTTTTCGATAATGAACTCTCTGATGAATATCAACATTTACAACAAAATCTACAAGTTCAAACTGAAAAATCATCACAACTATCCGATGGTTCATTACTTATTCGACATGAGCCCATCCTACCCGAAAATCCTCTTCGTTCTACCGCTTTTCTAACACTGAACTATGCACAGGATAATCAAGAACATAGTTCCGCATGGGAACAAATATCCGATCAACAATTTTCTAATCAACATCTACAACAACAAGTTCAAATTCTGCCTGAACTACTCTCACCGCGACATCTACCATTGATAACATCGGAAGCCGATGAGCGAACATTAAAAGAATCCGATAATTTTGTAGGCGAATTTCAACAAGTACCCCTTTTACATGAAAATGTTCGAATAGAAACATCCGATAAAATACCTCTTGTGTCATCGACAAACATCGATCAAACAAAACCAGTCTATCGTGTACAACAACAACAACTATCACCAACGCATGAATATGATTATGCACAAATATTGACAATTCAATCGAACAATATTGATCGAATACATACAACACACGCTGATTCAAAAATAAATGAGCCCACACAATTTGAACAACGACCAGTTACTATTGATATTGAGGTTCGTGTGCGACCTGCACATTCCGATACATCATCGATCGTTGATATGGATTCCTTTTTAAATCGTTTTGAAGAAAGTCTTGAACCAGAACAACATCTACCATTAGTTGATCAAGTATCACTATCGTATGCAACATCAATACGATCAACAAGCGATGGTACACAACGTGCCATTGAACGATACGAGAAAAAACATCCATTTTTTAGTCGTGCATTACCCACTGAATGGATAAATCCAAGGATGCTTCCACACGATGAGCAATTAGTTGAACAATGGACCGTAGAAAAAAATATTGAGACTATTCAACAACAGGTAGAGTTGAATACTAATAATAAGTGTTCGGGTGTTGCTGCCGCTATTGCTAATTATGCTTATTCTATTGATGAGAGGTTCGAAGACGAGACATCACAGAGTATAACTACAAAAACTACCGATGATGAATCAGATAATAATCATATAGCCGCAGGTCTTATCGTTAGTCACTGTTCGCCAACTAGTGACTATGAAACTGATTCGCTTGATAAAGATATTGATACGACTTCGACAACGACTAGTATCGGCACTAATCGTATATATACTGCTACGCCAATAACACCTAATTTACCATCGCAGTCAACGGGTACAGTACAGATTGTACCTGTTGATTATTTACTTGATACGCTAGCCGATGAAAAACGAACACAAACTAATCCGGCGAAAGATTTCCTATTAACAATTGGCTTTGATCAAGCTGAAAACAATCATAATGCATATATTCATCGTGCAAAAGAAAATGAACTTGAACATGACGATAATCTATTGTTATATAATTTCGATGAAAATGAACAAGAACTTTTAAATACATTTTTTGAACCTGCACATTTCTATTTACCTACTGTTAACGAAATATCAATCTACCAAATAAGTTTTCATACTCAATATTCGAGTATTTCTGCACCGGATTTTCTCGAACCAACTATTCATGATGATGATGATCGTCTATCATCAAATCAATGTAGAACAACTGAGCAAGAAATACTTTTGTGTGCAAAAATAAATCATCAAAATGATTATGAAGATGAACAACTAAAAAGTCTATCCTATAAATATGAACAGCCATCATATATCGAACATTATCATATACAACCATTAAATCCATTATCAGAAACATTCGACATTAAAATTGATGAGCCGCCAACAATCATCGAAAATGACGATGATCATTCGACGACAAGTCTTTTACCGGATGTTATTCTATCAACAACAACAATCCATAACGAGGTAATACATGCCGGTGTAGCATAAAGAAAAGAAGGGACGCCTCCATGCATGTTTATCTATTCGAACGATCAAATAAACCTACTTATAGACAATCGATGTAGAATGACATGAAGTATTATTCTAAGAAACTTCGAACCTCTTGCTCTGTTTGTTTGCATGCTATTGCTTCTTGCTTTGCTATTTACTAATCAATCTATCAACATGCTTTAGCTTTTATTTAAAAAAACATTTTGCATGCTTGTCACTGTTTAGTTTATTGGTCACTCTTCTTTGTTCATTTGATTTTATATTTAATATCTTCTTCTTATGATGATTATTTTATGACTTAGCTTTTCAAAGACTAGATCAATGTTAGTTTTTATTACAAAACTTTTTCTTTTGAAACCAAATTACTCTTCTGCGTAAACTCGTAGTGTTTTTGTCTTTCACCTTGCACCGTATCATGTTTTGATGTTCTTTCTTTCTCTCTCTCTCTCTCTACCCTTTATCTAATCTATAAAAGCATGACAAAAACCGCTAGTTTTCTCATAATATTATTGCTCAGCGAACATCTACCAGGAAAAAAGACACGTTCTGATAAAGTAAGCACCTATGACAAGTCTATTTTTGTTTTTCTTTGAATCGAACAATTTTTTTCTAGTTTGATCTATAAATTGTAATTTAGTCGTGATAGAAATAGAATTCTCGAGGCCATGAGTCGAATGTAAGGTGTTTTAAAGTAAATAAAAACATACGTATATACATAGATATTAATGGACTATCATTTTATCACGAAATGAAACAATTAAAAGGATGCACGTCCCGATTAGTGTCCATCGTTCATTCTATTCGTTCAAACAAACACACGTGCATGCATAAAAAAAAGAGAGATGAAGCAATGATAGTTTATTGCTACATATACACATATATTGAACCCATCTAAATGCCAACATCATTATACTTATAGGCAATGAATTGAGCGAAGGGGTCATACTGTTCATGCCAAAGAACAAATAACCTATATCTTCTTCTCCATCATCATAGATTGAGTAGTAAAAGAATGATTAGTCTGCCTTATCTGTCTATATAGTCGAGACACAATCCGATTTCTTTTGTATTTGTCACTTGTGCTTTTTCATGTTTTTTTTTCTTCGCTTTTGAAAAGAGCAGTCAATACGAGTCGATACGATTGATAGTGATCTTTCTATATAAATACAAATTTTATTCAACGGTCGAGCAGTCTTGTTAGTATACGGTTGTATATTAAATATGCGTAGAAGAAAAGAAAGTGACTAAGTAGTATAAATTAAGAAGGTCATTGGATTGTAAAACATTAAAATAAAAACGAAGAGGACCGACACAGAAAGAGGAAGGACTTCATACTAACATATACACATTCACGAAGAAAAGAAGCTTCTGTTGATTTTTCAACGGAGTAATTCATTGCCTTTATATTTATGATTCTTAAACATGTGTATCTATTCTACAGGCATACATACCGCATGATTCAAAAGAAGTAAAAATATTACCAACACATCCTACAATCGAATCAACACCATTGCCACCATCATTAGATTCACGAGTTCGAGCTCGACAAACGACACAACCTGATGATGCAGAACAGTTATCCGAACAGCACTATGTCGTAATAAACCAAGCCACGCCTACACCTTCTATGCGTAAAGGTAAGAGAAAAATTTTCATAGGAATCTCTACTTATATTCGCAACATTTACTCGTCTATGTCTCTGATTCATCTGTAAGGAAAAAACAATACGTCTATTTCTTAGTAGTTGTAATAATAATCATTCAAAAAATCGTTATGAAAACGATAGTTTACATGTTTGCGATCGGCATACATTTTCGAGAGAAAAAAAGCGAGAGAAATCCATACACGCATAAAAATGTGTATGAGTTGTTAGCTTTTCAACGAAGCCGAGAACATTATTGATATAATACGCTATTACACTGCTCGTAGTGTTGTATTTTTTGTCGAAGTAGAGCATACCTATCGGTATGCATCAATAAGCGAAAATAAAAATACCTATCACAGGAAAGGAATGTGCTTGTTGTTATTTTGAAAAAAATAATCGAGTTTCGTTTTTTTTCTGGTTTCTTTATGCTTATCAATTTCGGCATTTTTCTTCTGTAAGCTAAGAACGAAACAAACGTGCTGTCCTCATTTTCAGTTCGTTATAAAACTTGCATGACGTTAACAGGTTTGTTGCCTCTTTGAATAGACTTTTTCGTTGGTTTTTTCTTCACAGAAGAGAAGTAAGAAGGTAAGATATTCTATTTCTTTATCATCGTTGATGAATATTACTGGTGTAAAGTTATAAAAAAATAATAAAGAAAACCATATGAATAGACGCCCAAAATGTCAAATTGTAAAACATCAAGCATAAATTAAACTAAAAATGGTGATTATTATTTTTTTTTCTTGCTACTCCACTTGAGTTCGCTCTCTAGACATTTCTATTTGTTAAAATACACGCAATCAAGACAGCTAAGTAGTCGTTTCGTTTTTCATAATAATCATTCAGACACCTATTGAAATTGAGAACAGTTTGACGATGTTTTTTTTTTGTATACGTGATCGCACATTTAGTTATTTACTTAGAGTTTATTCCATTAAAATAATCCCTAAAGACAATTTGCTTTTTTATCTGCTATGATGTATTATTCGTAGTAGTGATGGTTAAATCATCGTGTTAGAAAATAGGGACACAGAGAGAGAGAGAGAGAGAGAGAGAGAGTATGTGTGACAGTATTGAATTTCCTTTTGACTACTATTGAACAAGATGGTACTTGCTATGTTTAAGAAAGGATTACATGACGTTTGTTAAGTTTAGTATAAGTTCTTTGGTTCAGAATGAACCCTCTGACACTGAACAATTGATGAGAATTTTAAAAAAAACATTTTTTTTTTCGTAAAGAGATTTCTTGTTGTTTTGACAATACTTTGAAGATTCTTTTCAGTTAAGTAGACAAATCGGAAAATGAATATGTTTAAAGGTTACTGCGTCTACTCCGTTTTCTTTTCCTTTTTTGTACTTCGACTTGAGTTTTTCATCATCATCATCATTATTATAAGAACTCAAGGCTCTTCTTGTTTCATTATAAGCATATATCATAGAAAAAGAAAAATGCTCCAGCTCAAATGACGTTATACATCGAGGCAAGGTCATTGCATATGTAGAATTTAAGAATATCTGACAGAGTTTCCTTGACGAACTTGCACAACATAAATGAATGGCAAGTTTGATACTTCTATTTCTATGCAAGCATTGAACAGGCCTATTAGAAATTGATCATTAAGTAACTGAATGTGAGACAAACCAAACATTTTCCTTCAACCTTTTTTTTCTCTGTTCTTTATTTTTCTTTGTTCCATATACACAAAAACAACGCAAAAATAATGCGCTTATAGTTATGGTAATGTGATTGGCTTTGCGTCCCACTATACTAGAGACGCGACAATGTGTTTTAATAGACCTGCCGGTGAAAATATAGAAGTATCAATGAGCAATGTTTGTGTAAGAAATGCGGAACGGTTAATGCCATGAAAAACAGAGCGAAAGCAAAAGAGAAAAGAGAACCAGAACAATCTAAATGATTCGTATATCGTCATTATTCCTTTGGACGATGTTTTAGTTCTTGTTTGCCTGTATATGACGCTTGTTTAAGTGAGAAAAAAAACCGCGAGAAGCAATAAGAGACGACAAGCCGAAATAGCTTCATTTCGATGATGACTGGCCGAGAGAGAGAGAGAGAGAGAGAGAGAGAGAGAGAGAGAAAGTTTTGAACTTTGCCAAACATAACAACCATCTCTCTCACTCTCTTTTTCTCTCCTATTATTAAATTCCACAGAAATAAAAAGAAAGCAAAGGTAATCAATCGGCGATAGGTATATGGAAATATAAAAACCTATTGAAGAAGACACAACATCTTAGTTCTTCTTCTTAGTATAAAAAAAACAAACGTTGAATACATGTAATCGCAATATCTCTATACAATATATATCGGCTTTTTTTCTCTCTATTCTGTCTTCTGTCAATAATTTTAAGACGACAAGCGATTTTTTTTATTATTACATTATATAAACACGATTCTTTTATGCTATTTCTCGAACGGTGAACAACTTCTTCTACTACTCCTACTCCTACTCCTACTGCTAGTAGTAGTGGTAGTAGTAGTAGTAGTAATTATTATTATTGTACTTCTTACGTTTACACGATCGTTTCTTCTTGCTTTTGTAAGATTCAAAAGCAACAAGAACTTGAAATATCTATTATTGCATTTTGTTCTTAAACTAATATAATTAATTGTACCAATGAAAAAAACAGTTGAATTACAAGCAAGTACTATTGTACCATCTGGTAGTTCAATTAAGTTAACTGTAGAATATCGAAGTAAGATATTAAATTTTTCTTTTTATTATAGTAATAAAATTAGACGAAATAAAAAACTTGTGATGATTAAATTTTGTACTTTATGCTTATTGTAATGAGTCAATTAAGTTACGAAACAACAACTTGAACGAAGCATGATAACTTCATCATCGACCATTGAAAAATTTTCAAGTATTCGCTTCTCCCCTGTTTCTCTCTCGCGCTTGGTTTTTTTTTGTATTCTTCTCTTCTCATATATCTCGACTGAGACGCTCGTTTGTATGGGTTCTCCTTTCAATAAATGCATATATGTACATATTCTACGTATCTCAAACGATAGAAATTCAGTTTAGATAATCTATAAACCAAATAGAATATTTGTATACATAGAAGTGAGAAGAGCAAGACATTGATTTTTAATGAAATATTTCCTTAAATATTCAAATAGAACAATTGATCGAGTAAATCATTTATTGATTTAGCTTTAAGTTACATAAGTAAATTTCAATTAACTTTTTTTCTTTCGCTTTATTATTATTCAGTGCGTCCATCACGCCCCGGTCCGGCTATTCAACAACCAATAATGATTGATTCTACTGAATATCAAACTACTAGAATTCCTTTTAACAATGAACCAAATGAGCTTCATTATGCTGCATCAAGATCACGAGATCAAACGGATCATTTACCACCAGCTCGCTTACCAACTGAACAAAAACCTGATGTTGAACGTGCACGTTTAGTGCCATCTTCAACTAGTCCAATCAAAGATCTCGGAGGTGATGTTCTCATACGTGAGACTATTGTGCAGCATGTTAGTGAAGATGAAAAATCCACGTCAAGTGAAGAAGTTGTTTTTGAAGAATGGAGTGAAGAATTTCGTTGTCGTCGTACCGAAGAATTCGATAAAAATACAAATAGATTATTGAGTAGAAGAATTGATCCAATAGGTGCACGTGTTAAAAGTGATGTCATCAAAGAAGAATATAAAGAGAAAAATGAGCGTATCAAAGGACATAAAAGTTATGATATCGTTAAAGAAGTTTTCCGACGTGTACCAGCTCACTCGGTGGATCCAAATCAAACACCTATTGTTTCTATTGAACGTCCAGAAAGTCCTGTGTATGAGGAAATATCACAGCCTCCTCATTCCATACGATCATCAATATCACCTGATTGTCAAGTAATCACTGGTAAATATTTGAGTCTTTAGTTTTTTTTTGTCTCGTTTAATTAAGAACTTTTGGATTTGAAACTTCTTTTAGAAATTACACCAAGAAATCGTCATTGGTCATCCGAAGATATTTATACAACGGAAATTGTTTATGATTCGCAACTTGCTCGTGACATCGAATGTATCGCTAATGCAGAGCGTTTTGATAGAAAATTTGATACAACAACTTCACCATCAACATCATCTGCAAATTATGACCGCGTACGCCCAGGTCAATATACAACAATCCCATCGACAAGTCAAGTAACAATATCCAGAGAACAACCATCAACTTATGATCGTATATCAAATATCATAACACCATCAGTACATGTTGCCGATCGTCGACAACAGCAAAACGAAGAATTTGTTAGCGAAGAATATCATGTTGAATTAGAACAGAAGAATTCTGATGACAGTTCATCATCAGGTCAAAACCAACGATTTGCAATTAACACACAGCAACAACAACAACGACAACAACGTGGATTATTTGAAGATGATATGTCAGATGCCTATGTGACAACTGGTGATCGTACATATCAAGGTTTGACAACCATTGTTGATCAAGCTGGACAAAGACGAGACTCCGATTGGCGATCTAAAATGAAACAAATCTATGCACCAACATCAGATGACGATCAATTTGATCAGGTAATAAAGAGAAACACAGCGATTTTTTTTTTATTCATTATTAACAGTTTCTTGTAAAGGAGAATTTGATAGACGAAAAAGAAAGAAATGCGAAAAAAATATATTTCTATTTAATTTCCCCTAATTCCCTATGTATCACAGCTTGGAAAGCCAATCAATGATAATTATACAGCACAACGAGTAATTATCGAGCCAACAAATATTCAACAAACATTTCAAGATACGCAAATAAATAAATCTGGACATGATAAAATATTAAGTGAAGAAAATAAATTGACAGCAGCTCCCCCATCAAGACATGCTGTCAAAGAAATTCTCGTTCGTGTAACTCGCGGACCGTCACCTGATAAACATCTACGTCAGCAAATTTATCATCTTTCGTCCACATCGGATGAAGATGAACAGGAAAATAAAAGATTGGTATTCGCCGATGTAAGTTGAGAAACCGAGAGGTGATTCTTGCACGTTTGCATGGTATGCCAACACACTGATATGTGTTTTACATTTTTTTTTGTTATTGCATCGTGTGAACGACTAACTTTATTACATTTTCAAGGATCGAACTTCTGCTTCTTTTTTTTCTTTCATGAAGCTTTTTTTTTCATTTATCAAAAAAAATCTTGATCATATTTTCTAGTCTCTTCGAGCACGTGAAACATCGAAGAAATTTATTTCAACATCACGCACCGATGAAGGTCGGCCGAAACCACCGAAACGATCATCGTCATCATCTATCATTGATGAACGTCGTGCACGATTTGAACAACCGCAATTCGACACTTCAAATGATTCAACCAACAATAAAATTGATCGAACAGGCTATGGTCGTGTTGGAGCATTAAGAAATGCATTTGAAACAACCACAGTCACGAGTGGAAGTATCAGAGATGATCAATCAAAACCGAAATCACCTATCACAACTGGCTTAACTGAACAACGACGACGAATATTTGAAGAACAAGAACAAGCCAATAAAGGATGGACATCAACAAATCGTCGATCGGTAAGAAATAACAAAATAGCTCTTGACGTTTAAAAAATAATTCTTCAGTCAACTTGCCTTGGGTCAATAATTGCTTATCTTTCTTGAGTGTGCGCATGGGTTTTGCTTTCCCTTGTCTTTTCTGTCTTATACTAATCATAAATGGGGGAGAAGTAAAATCAATTTGCTCAAAAGATTATGATTCGTTAATCATCATCGTTTTTACAGCAGCAAGTTACATCGACTACGGTTGTACCACAAAGACGAATTTATCGTATAAGTGGTCGACAACCAACACATATCGTATGTATTGAAATCATACTTATCCGGTGATGGTATCTTTTTGTTGTCTTCACAATTTTAAAATCACTTCATATATAATACATATATTTGACTCTATCGTTAAAAACGAGAGAAAAAAAAAAGACATGAATCGTACAATATTGTAGTTGTTCACAAACTAATCCATCATATACACACGACACCGAAGACAAAGATTGAGTAGTGAGCTTCACATACATACAGACAGATCAATTAATCAAGACGAAAATTTTAATGAGAAAATGATATATAAGAAAGAAAAATATGAAGTATTCAATGGAAAATTATCTATCTTTCAGGTAGGAATATATATCATGAGATAATTGTCTTATCATTTTGATTTTTACACTTACTAAACCTATAGTGGAGTGATTTTTGTTTTTGTTTTTTCTATTTAAAAAACATCACATTTTAAAAATACTACTAAGAGTAATCCGAACAACGTCAAAGTCAACTACGCTGACACACATAGATTGTCGTTTTGAGAATATGAAATATTTTTATTCGAAGAGATTTTATTTTTAATTAGATCGATGAATTCGATACTCATGAACGTCGTATGAGTGAAACACATACTGCACCATCACGCGTTACAGAACGTATATCACATATTCAAAGTAACGAATCGAAACCAGCCGATCGTCTCAGTCGTACAGGATACGAAACAATTAAATCTTCGTTTGAATCTTCAACAACAAAATCAACTGAACAACTACAAGTTCCTCCAATATCAACTGATTCACCAGCAAAAGATAAACGTATAATCTCATCGATTGATTCTGACGTAAGTGGTGCATCACCACCTATTTATCAAAGTACACCAAAATCAGTAAAACAAAAACAGGATGAAGATGCTGGCCATGAAAGTGAAGATGAATTAAGTGATCCAGCCAATCAACAAGAACAACAGTACGACATACGAAGACGTACACCAAAAACACGTTTAAGAGATTTCTCACAAAGTACATCACAACAAATGGATGATACAGCATATCTTAGTCAACGAAATAAATCATCATTTACGGAATCCAATATGGAAAATATTCTTTCACATGTACCGACAAGCAAAGGTTTGTGCTCATAGCTTTGTTTAGAATATATCAAAAAAAATTGATGTTCAACAATAGACTATTGAGAGGTTATATCAGCGTTTCTATTGTATTTCAAGCGGATTAAATAGAGAGAACGATAAAAAGCCATGTCCCATAATAGAACACTTCCTTTGATTAACAACATCGTACTTTACATGTTAATCTCAAGATGATTTTGCTTTGTTTCTTAGGTAAAGGTCTGCTGATAGAACTTTCTCCACATTTATCGCAAGAAATTCCAGTAACGAGCACAACAATGAAACCAAGTCGTGATCCACATAAAGGCCTTATGGGTTCCGATTCAGGTATATTTGAATATTCAACAGCTACAAGTCAACGTTTACCCGCAAGTTCATCATCATGGCGTAATAATGTATCATCGTCCATGAACGACGACGTTAATCGTACGCCAACAACACGTGATAGTGGTATCTATGGTGATTCAGTAACAACAACATTAAGTTCACGTTATGGTCGTCGACAAGCTTCGGATACAGATCAAACAACAATTCATGGCGGAGACGATTCTGTATCACGATCAACATATCGATATGATACAGAAATTATTTCTCCTGATCAATATAATCAATTAAAACAACAACCACAACCACAGCAGCAGCAGCAGCAGCAGCAGCAGCAGCAGCAGCAGCAACCATTACAACCAGCACGCGCTATTCGACGTCAAATAACAGCAACACCACCGTCCGATTATGAAAATATTGCTAATTATCATAGCGGAATAAGTTCACAACGAAAAGTTCCAATCACAACTCAATCACGTACCATATTGACAAGACCACTGATTGTCGATGAAATTGAAACGATTGAAACTGAAACACGTGTCGAATGTCAAGTACAACGTACACATGAAATAAAAGAATCAACAACGACCACGGAACGGTCAGGCAGTCCAAGTGCACCGAAAAAAGTGACCACAACAACAACAACGACAACGACAACAACAGCTGCTCCACCAATACGCTCACCAGAAACATCGTCCGATGAAGCATCACGTGTCGTTACACCAGCAAAACGATTTCTCTTAAATGATCGAACACACTATTATGAATCAGCAAAAGCGAATGGTAGGCTCTTGTTTTTCGTCTTGAAAAAAGACAAATTTCTTGTAAATCTTTTTCTTTTTTATTTCAGCTTCACCAATACCAATTCGTTCACCACTAGAATCAACTTACACACCAACAAATGAAATTCGTCAACAAATACAAACCTTTCGTGACAATAATTTTCAACAGCATCGTTACGATTCTCCACAATCCGATACGATATCATATCAATTACCCTCCACAGCAACAACAACAACAACAAAAAAAACAGTCATACGAGAAGAACCAATACGTGTTGAAGAAACATGGTTTAAACCTATACAACGAGATCGTTCACAAGATAGTCTCCTTCAAAGTTCAACATCTCGTTCAAACGTTCGTACATTAAGTGCTGGTCCACGTAACATGGAAATAACATCATTAAGTCCACAAAATCAAGTTACCTTTGGTAAATATACACCCAATGAAATCATTGCCATTGTTCGTGTACCTGAATTATCAAATGGTAATAGCATGAGACCAAGTCCAATTGCGTCCACAATCAGACATGGAATCAGTGAACCGGAACTTAATGCACGAGTAAAACAACAACAACAAGAAGAAGAAGAAAATCAACTGGCGAAATTACAATATGAACGTATTTATTCTTCGAATTATCGGCCATCCACAATCATCAATCAAGACTATCAACAACGACAAAGTCGATCACGAACAAGTACGTTCATAGAGAAGGAAAATAAAAAACAAAATTTCTCAAATATTATTTTCCTATTCAATTTATTTTACGCATTTGATATAAATATTATTTTATCGTAGCGAATTCAGGTTCGTGTTTTCTGCACCGCAACTACCTTCTGATTGGGTGCAACCAACGCATCTCAAATATCTATATCTATATATCTATATGTGTATATTCTTTAAGCTTCTGTGCATACTAATGATCTTTTGTTTTTCATTCCGATCTCTCAATCTATGATTTTCGAAAACAAAATAAAGATTTTAAACTTTTTTTGTTTTTATTCTAGGTCCTTCTGAGACTGCAAATGGATATTCAAGTTCAATAGGTCCTCATGCACGCTCCTCATCATATCATTCAGTTTTACACGAACAAGATCGACAACAGCAACAAGAACAAGATCAATATGGTTATCCATCGAGTTCGAAATCAGCTTATCGCCGACAAATTAAACGTCGTACAGGAAGTCTTGGTAATCTTCTTGGTCCGAGTATAGAATTTGAAATCGAAATTGAAAAACGTCCACCACAATCACCTGAACAACCAACAGTTGTTGCACTTGATCAAGCATCGCGTGCAATTGTCACAACATCAAAAGATGGACGCGTTTCAATTCAAAATATTGCTGCACGACCAGGAAACACTGTTGTAATTAACAGTGATTTTCATTCGTCGGATCGCTCATTAAATCGTTCATCAGGTTATTTTAGTGCTGATGAATTACGTTCACAAGGCATCAATCCGAATTATTCAAGCGATGAACAATCAAGTGGTACCGGATTGAATATGAACGTAAATTCTCGATCCTCAAATACGCCATCATCACACGCGCGACGTTATAGAAATAATGATCAAGTGGCATCAAGACTTCCATCACACTATCGTACAAAACAATCTAGTAATTATCAACCATTAAATAATGATAGTTTTGATAAACTTAATCAAATTGTGCATCGTCATTATCGACAATCAAATACCAACAATAATAATACGAGTGGTTTTAGCGATACGATCGATCAAATCGATGCACTTTATAATAATCTCGATGTTCAAACAAATGAAAATTCAAATTCACCAACAACATATGACTTCTCAAAATCAACATCAAATCGTCGTAGAAATGTAACAAACAATACCAATGATTATCAAACCCGTTATACGTCAACTGGCTTTCCACACGTATCCAATCATGAAACTGCAACACCAAATTCAACATTACGGCATTTTGTGTCACCACCAAATAACGATACACATCGTGCCTATAGTGATAATGAAAACTTAAATGCTAACACTGAACACAATCGTAATTGGGGTTCAACATCATTGAATGATCTTATCATGTCAACACCCATTCGCCCATCGCAATCATTATCATCATCAGGAATCTTAGCTGACTATGCAACACCAGGCTCAATCAGTCCAAATTCAGGTTATGGCTCAACACAAAATGTTGTTTTACAACAGAATCGCTTAAATTCTCAAGGACAAGTTCTTCAGCGGAATCGAACATCAGTCAAGCAAGTGAAGCAGAAAAGTGCGGCAAAGAAAAAAACAGGAAACATTCAGGGGTAAATTTTATTCATTTTTGTTTTCCAACCTATTTTCTATCTCAATAGGCAATATAGTGATGAAGAAGAGGATAATGATTCAGCTGGAGGTCACGATTCACCACTATCGGATAATTATCGTCCACAACCACCAACTCGATTTGCAAATCGTTATCAATAAATAACATAAATATGTATGTGGTGGATGTCAGATTGTTCTGTGTGAATGAACATCAATTGAATGATTCTTCCGTGTGTGTGTGTGTGCTTTCTCTTTGCTTGTACGAGCATCAATTATAAAAAGTTCAGTGTTCTTTTATTTCTTTTCTACGATCTTTTTCTCTCGCTCAAGAAAATTCCATCAGTTCCAATGATAAGGTTAATTAGACACAACCAAAGACCTAAATAAATAAGCAAACGACGTTAGAATAGTTTATTATTTATCTATCGATTTTGCTTATATATATATACACATATGAATAGGAGTGCAAAATCATTCATTAGAGCTGCTGTCAATGCTTCTTGTTCTTTTCTTTTGTTTTTTATATACTATTTCGGAAACTAAGACGGAAACAAAAACTAACGATTGCTGATGCGTTTTTGAATCGTGTGAATCTTGTATGGTATGATTGTCTAAAGTTTTGATTTCATTTTTTTCTTCTCTTTTTTTGTTCATAATTTACTTTTTGTGTTCTCGTTTCTTTTCTTTTTTTTCTCTCTCTCATCTATTATTCATTCGTAATTCAACTATTTTTTTCTATCATAAATAAAAATTTACACATTGAAATCGACATGTTTTCGGCGCTTAGAATTATTTGATATTGACATAGGAGATTTTTGTTTTATATCATTGAAAAGTATTTGATGCATGAGAAGAAAATACATTCGTAGACGTATTAACATTATTCGACATTTACTAAATATAGTTGAATCAAGTTCATAAACAAAATGCCAAGCGTCTTCCCGATATGGGCTCGATAGCATAGATTGAACAGCTTGCATTCGATCGGTATGATAGATTTTAATAACATCTAAACACAATTGAGAACCTCTAGATAGATCATCCATGATTTGACTAAGATTGGTTATTGATAGTAAAGATCGAATGACTAAATGCAACGAATCTGTTAATTCAGTTACTTGATGACAATAGTATTCGACACATGAGAGTAATTCATCAATGAATATATTAGAAAATGAAGATGATAGTAGACTAAGATCGGAATGTTTTCGAATTTCATTTAAATTCGTGAGTGAAAAACGACCATCGTTTAATTCGACGTGAATATTTAATGGCAAAACAATTAAATGGTTTGATAGATAATTGATACGTTCACCCATCGATGTATTTGGCTCCACTAATGTAGTCATTTAAGAAAAATTGAAAAAAATTGATTTCTCTGAATCAAAAACAAATTCAAATTCGAACGCGCCACTATATTTTACTACTGAAAGCAAAAAGAAAGATGCATCTCGAGCTTTTGAAATAACCTATTAGCTATAATGACACCTTACGGCACCAGTCTAGAGAAGCGAGAGACTCGCATCCAGAATGTCTTAAGACTACAACTTAAATTTAAAGTAATGTTCTATTGTTTTAAGCAGATTATGTAGTAGATAAGGTGATCTCGAACTTTATTGAAAAAATGATCAAGGCCCATCTCCGATTCGCTCCCTGACCTGTGTTGCATGCAGCTCTGAACGAGAGCATTTCACTTAACAATAGATCATTTGCGATACTTTCCCTAACTAGTTTCTAACCACTAATATTATACTGCTTATTTTTGAAAGCTTCTAATCTATCCGACGAGGATTTTATATATGTAAGCATAGAAAAATTGCTGAAAGCTTAATACTTTTCAAGAACAAGTGTGAGCCTATTTCTTTTTTTCTACTTGTGTAGAATTATTTGTCTAAATTCATTTAAAATTTTTCTGACTGTAATACAATGACACAAGTCAGAATCAATCTAATACTGTTTTTAATTCGATTTGATTGAAACGATATGCGCGTATTTTCTTACTGTTCTGGCAATGCTCGGAACTGTCATGTACATGCAAATTAAACCAATCTGTTTGAAGATGTAAAATAAAGTTCACATTAAAAAAACTACATCTACATCCACACAATACCGTCTACGTCGTGACTGTCGACTTGCGTGTCTAATGACATCTGCCGATAACTTAACCCGTTGGTTGCTTTTAACTATTGCTGATCATTTGCAATTCATTCATATGTTATTACCTTGAGACGTTACGACTATTTATAAATATGTTGTCAAGTAATAATTTGCCTCGTGTCCTATTCGATTGGAAACTTCTTGATTATGTCCTTGAATATGAAAATAATTGATTGCCTCACTTAGCAAAGTTATTATTTGATGAAGTACATCTGCGCCATATATATATTTCTAGATATCCATCATAAATAATTTGCTAGCGTATGCTCTCTAACCAATGGACTTCGAAATCGATCCTCTCATACAACAAATTGCTCGTAATGAGAAGAAAAAAACATTTGGTCTGATAATATGCGCATTATTTCATCAACCAAAACCGATTCAGTTTGCTAATTTCTATCAACAATTAATTGAGCAATTGCAAGCGAATTTCGATGACGACGAAAAACAATCTGTTTATCTCTATCCAATAGCTTATTTACACATAACAATTTCAACATTGTATAGTTTTAAACATGAAGTTCCTCAAGATTCTGAAGCATGTTTAAAATATTGGAACGAATGTTTTACAAAATTAAAACAAAGTGCAAAACCGAAACCAATTATTCTTACAGTGGATTCAATAAAGCTTTCGAAAGCTGCTGGATATTTTCTATTTCATGACGCTCATAATAGTATGGAACATATTCGACAGTCTATACGTGATACTTGTATACCGGAGGATGGACAAGCGCCGTTACATATACCGAATATTGTTCATACCTCGTTTATTCGTTTTATCAAGCAACCTAACGATCCAAAAAAACTCGAAGATAAATTTCATCGTGTTTGTAGAGAATTATTAGAAAAACAGAAGGAAATTCGTTTTGATATTGATGAAATTTGTTTAGCATTTGAAGCTCATCCTTATATGCATATCGATTGCGATGAATTCCACATTTTTGATACAATTAAATATTAAATTTTAATCTTTTAGATTATTTGCTTTTTTTTATTTGTCCTATTAATAAGAGATCGGCTATGACGTCGAATGATAATGATGGAATGCCGACTTTTTCAGGTAGGCGTTTTATGATAATATAAACAAAAACACAATTGTTTTCATTGTTCTAGATAGTGAAAAGAATGGCCATGGTGATGAACATTCAACATTCCGCATTTGTTGCATTGGTATTATTTAGTTTTCTAATTGTTGAAGTAGTTATTTTGCTTTTTATTAGGTGCTGGCTATGTTGGAGGTCCAACGTGCGCTATAATAGCAAGTAAATGTCCACATATAAAAGTAACTGTTGTTGATGTAAGCGCTGATAGAATTGCGGCTTGGAATTCAGATCATTTACCGTTGTTTGAAGTGAGTAGAATGTTTTAATAAAAATAAATGAATTTTTTTCGTTCTTTTTTTTCCAGCCGGGATTAGAAGACATTATTAAGAAAATTCGCAATCGCAATTTATTCTTTTCAACTGATACGAAAAAAGCAATACAAGAAGCTGATTTAATTTTTATTAGTGTTAATACACCAACGAAATCCTATGGATTTGGAAATGTAAGTTGATTATTTGATCGAACGAGAACAACAACAAAAGAATCGGATTTTATTAGAATTGTTAGATTGAAAAGATTCTAAATAATCTTTTCAGGATATAAACAAAAACAGAATGAAATTAATCTTTATGAATAAGTTCTATCAACATAATTTATTAATCACTTATCGATCTTACAAAATCATTCGTGCGTTTCTTTTTGTTTTTATCACGTAGAATAATTAAAGATTATTGAGATAAATCTCTAGAGAGTTGTTTTTGTGAGATAGAGAACAAAGAGAAGGAGCATTCATAGGAGAATTGAAATAAGACATGTAATAATTCGGTTTCAATGTTGTTTAATAAATAGGGGCGAGCACCAGATCTGCGCTATGTCGAAGAAGCCGCACGACAAATAGCTCATACGGCAACAAGTAATAAAATTGTTGTTGAAAAATCGACAGTACCAGTTAATGCAGCTGAGTCGATAAAAACAATATTAAAAACAAATAAGCAACCTGGTGTTTGCTATCAAGTGCTGTCCAATCCAGAATTTTTAGCTGAAGGTTCAGCCATTCGTGATCTCTTAGCGCCTGATCGTGTTTTAATTGGTGGTGATGAATCAATTGATGGCGAATTGGCTATCAAAAAGCTTTCATGGGTCTACGAGCATTGGATACCAAAAGAACGAATTCTTACAACGAATACATGGTCATCGGAATTATCGAAACTAGTCAGTCATTTCGTCTATTGTGTTGCTTTTATTAATTTTTGATTTCTTATAGGTAGCTAATGCATTTTTAGCTCAACGCATTTCAAGTATTAATACAATTTCAGCGGTTTGTGAAGCAACAGGTGCATCCGTTAGTGAAGTGGCTAAAGCTGTTGGACTTGATTCTCGTATTGGAAATCAATTTTTGCATGCCAGCGTTGGTAAATAGATTGACGAATTTATGGCAAAAAAGAAAACTTTTCATATTATTTTTATTGAAATGCATAGGTTTTGGTGGTAGCTGTTTTCAAAAGGATGTTTACAATCTCATCTATTTAGCTGAATCATTAAAACTGGAACCAGTAGCACAATATTGGTTGCAAGTTATTAAAATAAATGATTGGCAACGAGAACGTTTCGCACATATGATTGTTCAGAATTTATTTGGAAGTGTTAGTGGAAAAAAAATAGCTATTCTTGGTTTTGCTTTTAAAAAAGATACGGCTGATACACGGTAAATCGTTTCCTTTTTTTTATTATTTAAAGATTTTTGAATTTTTCCTTTATCTGTAGAGAATCGTCGAGTATTTATGTATGTCGATATTTACTAGCTGAAGGTGCATCATTACATATTTATGATCCAAAAGTGCCAGTGCAAAGAATTTTTCTCGATTTATCTGAACAAACTGGCAAATCAGAAGCTGAATGTAAGATCAATTTTATAAAAATAAAAAAAATTGCCCCCGAAATACTGCGTGATCTGTTCCTATCGATGTATCTTAGGAATTTATTTTCCCGATTACGGAATTTTCCATCGGCTATTTAAAATATTTGCTGGCTAAGCAGACAAATTCTTCAAGTTTACTGTTAGTTTAACATAGACGTCGTTGTAAATTCAATATGAATTATAACAGCGGGTGTCTTTTCAGATGAGTTTAATCGTGATGAGCATAAATAGATCGAATGAATTGAATAACTCAGTAGGCAAAACGTAGGCTTTCAGTATAAATAGTCACACAAATTATTCAAAACTGCTGCTATACGATTCAATATCGTGATTATTATTAAATAAATTCGAATTGTTTTCTATTTCTAGTGCGTAATCATGTTCGAATAGCGACTGATGCCTACGAAGCAGCAAAAGAGTCTCATGCTCTGGTGATTTGTACTGAATGGGATGAATTTAAAGTAGTTATTAATTGAATTTTCTTAGTTCTTTCCGTAAATATCAAATTGTTATTTTTTTATTTTATTATCTAGAAATTAGATTATCCATTGATTTATAGTACGATGAAAAAGCCCTCATTTATATTTGATGGGCGTATTATACTTGATCATGATCAACTAATCAGTCTTGGTTTCAATGTATTCTGCATCGGACAAAAACCACCGATAAATAAATATCTCAATCAAAGTCCTCGATAAAAAAACAGTACAATATATATATATATATACTGAATTATTTTTAGTCTCAAAAGAATTTATACAAGAATGACATCGATTTATCATTTTACTTCTTTGTAAACACAAAAAAAATGCAAAGCATAATTGTGATCTGAATATTTCGGAGATCTTTTTTTCTTTTCTTATTATTATCGTATTTAGATTGTGAGTGTGATCATTTTTTCCGAACATTTTGCTTTTGTTCATTTTCGTGTGCTGATCTTATCGTTATAAGTATATACTAACTGTTATTGTTTTTCTAAATGAAATGGTACAAAAAAATAAAGATGAATGTTTTGTGTGTTTTTTTATTTGGATTTACATATATTATTTTGTTTTTAAAGATTATGATAGAAATCTTATGAAAAAATGAGCAGTACAAGAAAGAAACCATTTAGCTCAAAAAAGAAAAAAGAACAATTGAAGTTAAAACGAGAAAAAATTCGAGCTCAAGGTAATATTATTTGACTTACGATAATATCTATGAGTAATTGTTGTATTTAGGTGATAAATGGGCAGATTCGGATGATGAATCAGCGACAAATAATAAAAATATTTCGCATAATTCTCGTCGGCGATTGAATGAACAGCCTGTTCAAGAAGGCGCAACTTATAATCCAAATCGGTGAGATTCTTTCATAATCATAACTAAATGTCACAATCTTCTAGTGAAGAATATCGATATACTTAATTATTAGCACATCGCTAACGGACATTAAACATTGACATATATAGTAACCTATTAGGAGTGCTATGCTCGAATACATCTTGATTGTTTTCCGCTACATTTAGTAATAGCGTAAAACGTCATGCTTTTTATTTTATTGAACTGTAAAGAAAACAATATTAATATATTTGAGCTCACAATTTGCTACGAAAGAGTTTAACGCGAGTCTTGTGGAGATTAACCATTCGCAAATTTAGATGTTATTTCTCAACAATTAACGAAAAGAATTTTACGATCGATGGATTTTTATTTTCAAATGAATTCTAATACATATATCATAGAAAAACTTATTAGGATAAATTACATTTTAATTATTAGATATCGTCTTCATTTTCAACGTGAACCTCGGGATGAAATTGACCGGCGGAAAAAAATTGCTCAATTACCCCTTGAAAAACTGCCTGAAGAATCATTGGAAATTCCTATCGAGCAAATTTATCGACCAGGAAGTGTTCTTGATATGCCTGTGCGACCAGCATGGACATATAGTATGACCAAGGAACAATTGGAACAACAAGAGCAAACTTATTTTAATGTAAAACTATTTCAAGAAAATAAAATTTCCATCGATAAAACTTTCTCGTTTATTTTAGAGCTATTTGGACAAAATTTTTGCAAATTACGAAGCTAATAGTTTAAGTTATTTTGAAATGAATCTTGAAACATGGAGACAATTATGGCGAACAATAGAAATTTGTGATATCATTCTTATGATTGTTGATGTACGTTTTGCTGTAAGTAATCTTTATTTCATTTCATCCTATTCATAGCTAGTTCATAAAAGGGTTTACATGTTTCACTTTAATCCTTTTTAATTCTATGCAGGTTCTTCATTTTTCTCCAGCACTCTACGATAATGTTACACGTATTAACAACAAATCGTTAATTATTATTTTAAATAAAATTGATCTCGTACCCCCGTCACTTGTCATCGCTGTAAAAGATTATTTTTCTAAAAAATTTCCTCAATTACATATTCTTACTTATACATCCTATCCAAAAGATTTATCGACGACACGTGAAGATTTCGATAATTATCAAGTCATGGCACGTATTGTGCGTCGAAAAAATTACTATGCAATTGGCCCATTGGCATTATTTGAATGTATATCATCAATAGTTGGTTCTCGTATTGATTTATCATCGTGGAAGCAACACATTCAACAATGTATGAATGATGAAATGATTGATAATAAATTAAAACATGAAAATATTGATGTGTCACCATTGATAAACATAAATAAAACAACGAATCATATAACACTAGGTTTTACAGGTTATCCCAATGTTGGAAAATCGTCTATATTAAATAGTATTGTCGGCCATAAGGTCGTGAGTGTATCACGTACACCAGGACATACAAAACATTTCCAAACAATACATTTGACACCGACTGTACGTTTATGTGATTGTCCCGGTTTAGTTTTTCCATCATTTGTTGAACGACCATTACAAGTAAATTTAGAACAATAAGAAAATTGAAGATTTTTCTAATGCCTATACCAATTTATTTTAGATTCTCGCTGGAATTTATCCAATAGCACAAGTTCAGGAACCTTATACACCAGTTGGTTATCTTGCACAATGGTTACCAATGATTAAACTTCTCAAGCTCGACAAACTCGAACAAGAAATACCTAAATATAGTGCAATGGATATTTGTGAAGGTATGTCGACTTTTAAAAATAGTTAAACTATTGAAAAATAACCGTTGTTTTAGCTTGGTCAATCAAACGTGGTTTCTTAACAGCAAAAGCTTGCCGGCCTGATGTTTATCGAGCAGCTAATCATATACTTCGGTTAGCACTCGATGGTCGAATTAATTTATATCTTCGACCACCAGGCTTTACTGCTGATAAACGTAAGATTTTTGTTGTTCATCATATTCTTCGTATTCTTATGTCATACTTTTTCAGAACGATATCTATCGGATCCTCGAGCTATTGAACTCGAACATCAAATAAAACTAGCTGTTGATAAACAAAAACTTCCTGATAGTAGTGTATCCGGTGGTGATGATAGTGAAGCATTTCCGGCAAGTGACGACCATCAATTAGCATCTCGTAGTGCATCAACAACTGATTATGGAGCTGATGATGTTGAAGATGTAAATCGATTTACTCATTTAAATCGTGATGATGATGATGGCAAGGAACAATTAAAATTTGTGAAAAATACAAGACGCAGAGCACGACGAAAATCTAGTAACAGCAATCAACGTAACGGCAAGGATGAAGAAGAAGAAGAAGGAGAAGTCGATGAATAATGAATATTCCCGGTTTTTGCTTTTTTTTTGTCTTTCAAATTTTGTGTCTCTTTCTCAGATTAACCAACACTTCATCTGTACAAAATTTATGCAGAATTTTAAAGATAAAATGTTTTGTTGATGATCGTTTTTGATTTTTTTTGTTCCGTGCTCTAAACCGTTGCACGAGATATTGGGTGACGAAGAATTTCGGTTTTAACCTCGGGAAAGATGAATATCTGTTAAATGGGTCTTTCAAGTTAACGGTTTTATTTTTACAATGTATTCTATCGTTTCACTATGTTTTCTCTCTTTGTCTTGCGCTTTATTTCCATAAAACCAATGTATATGCTGCGGATGGAGAATTACTTGTTTATTTTATTTTTGATTAAAATATCTATACATATTTTAGACGAGAATTCGTGTTATTTTTTTTGTTTCCATGATAAATTCTGCAGAAAAAGTGAAGTTTTTCTTTTTGATAATTTTGGAAAAGGTTTATTTAATACTTATTACAGCCGAAATCCAGAGATGAACCATCAAATCTTATTCTATGATTGATAAATAGTTCTCGATATGCATATTTTAGATACATAGATTTAAAAAAAAAATTCATCAAAACTGATGGATGAGGAAACTCTTCGGCGACTTATAACAGAACACGATGGTGTTGAATTCGCACCAACAGCTGAAATGATGATGATGAATTCAGCAGCAGCAAATGATAATGATGCATCTGATTTAGATTTACCAGGCTTTTTAATTCAGCAACCACGACCACAAGAAACTACAGTTCGCGCCAATCAACCTGTTGTTACATCAACAAGAGCGTATAAAGGTAGTGGTGGTGATGGTGATGATGATGATTTATTGCTTGAGGATGAAACTTTTCTTGAACGTATTATTGCATTGAGAGAAATGTTTCCAGAAGCACTTCAAAATGCTGTTGGAGCATTAAATCGTATGACGATTGAAGCAACTAAACTTGCTTTTAACAAAGGTCGTACAGCAAGTTGGTGGTAGGATCTATACTAGATTTTGATTCTCAGAATTTCTTTTGTATGACTATCTAGGTTAACTTCAACTATGTGTGTGCTCGTTTTCCCGATTCTCATTCAAAAAGAATTATTACAAGTCGCCGAACAAATCAGTCGTGAACAGCGATCAATTCTTCTCGGTCCACAGGCAGCCACAGGTGCGATTAGTGGTGCTGCTTTCTAAAACTAGGTTTCATTAATTTTCTTTTGTCGTTTGCTGTTTCGTTTGTGTTAAACGTATGCATTCAACTTTAACAGTAAGATCAGTTAAAATAGGATTTCTTTAATAAAATATCCATATGAAGATTTTTAATTTTCTTCTGATTAAACGATATTTCATTCTTTCTCAATTACCTCGAGATGCTCTGCAAATTTGATAACAAAAAAAAGCAACATATTTTATTCATTCAATCATCAAAAGTCCACAAATCATTTTGATAGCCGTCAAACAATGTCTCATATAACACATGATCAATATATATCGGGAATTTTATCACCGTAAAAAGGAAGCCATTAAAAATCTGACAGATTACATCATTGATTTGTAAGTATTCAATGTCGCAAAAATCCAAAGATAAATAATTGCTATTATTGAACGCATGTGCAAAGCTGGACTCTCCGTGGCATTGGTGTAAACTTTCATAAGTCTCCTTGATTAGCGAAATATTTTGATTTTGTCTGTACATGATGAACATCGTAAGGAAGCATATTGATAATATAAAAAAGAGTAAATTTTACAACGGCAATAATTTCCCAAAAAAATATCGAAGTAATATGAAAATTTTATCCACTAGAGATACATTTGAATGCTCGTATGTTAATTTAGATTTATTGAATTTGATTTACAATATTTTTACAGTTGAATACAAAACTTATTTAATCGTGATCAAAAGCAATTTATGGTCGAAGTGCAGGAAATAATCATCAATTATGTTTCATCAAGTCTTCATCGCTATGCAACGACTCTCAAAGAGCCCATATTTAATGGGTCTTCTCTTAAACTTAGTCTCGTAGTTTTACTAGCAATGAAATTGACATTTCACCGAATACTATCGTAGATTTAGAGCTACAAGAATAAAAAAAAAACGTTTGCGGCGCTGAAAGAATATATTTTATTAGTTTTTAACAGAAAAAGAAAACAAACTATCCCATAAATATATGCAATTTCACGGAAAGAAAAAAAACTAATAGTTAAGTGTCACAGTATGGCATCAGATATTTGCTTATAGCAAAACAAGTGCGGGCATCATCTTGTTCCATATTTCTGTATGCAATTAAAATATCCATTTGTTGACTTAAAGCTAATCGATCAATCACGCATTTATTTTCTCCAAGTTCAATTCCACTAAAAGCTATCTCTTCAATATAATCTTTTCCGCACCACATATATAATCGTCTATCGATTGTTTGAAAACATATAAAAATATTTTCATCATTACAAATAGTAACATCGAGAATTTGCTTTAGATTATTTCCAATATAACATGAATATGTATCGAGATTTTCAAGTGTATTTACATCGTATACAAAACAGATTAATTTATTATTATTCGATTTTAAACCACAGATAAGTAGTTTTTGTTTATTTGCTAATAAACGAATGTGTATCGATGTTAGTTGTAAATCATAGCCAAGAAAATTTTCTTTTTTCTTTTCATTTATCGATAAACCAAACAGTAGATTGATTTGCTTTATTGTTAAACAATCAACTTTAAAATCATAAATGATGACTATTTGTGCATCGTTATCGGAATAAGTTATTGTGTCTTGTTTAGATTTTTGTTTAATTTCGTTTTCAAATTGTTTTGGAAAATTAAATAAATATTCACTAGTATCTTCTTTTACAAATTGTCTATTTACATATGAATAGGAATAAAGTGAACATGTAAACTGTTTGATTTGTTGTGGAATAAATGAACCGAATAGACGTAACAATGCAGAATCCGATTGTTCATATGATACTTGATAGCCAATGACAGGCTTCGAATAAATTTTATTTCTTATCGGAATAAAATCAAGATACGCGTGTTCAACATGTTGAGGTATGGGATCATTAACAGTTGGCAATATTTCCAATGGTAAAATTATTTTCATGAGACGTTTGGAGTCTAAAATAAATGAATGATTTCTCATGAGACAATTATATCGAGCAGCTAAAGTAATGATAAAATCAGCTAATACAAATGCAACTTCGTTTCGCTAGTAGAAATAAAATTCTCGAGAGAATCAAGGCATATTGCTATTATCGATATGAAATACTTTTATGAGAAATTCCTATGAGATTTAACTACAAAGTATATTATCAGAGACTTGAAAAACATGTTTGTTTTAGATGATAGAAAGATCTAATCAGAAGCGAGAGCGATCAATTACTTGATATTGGTTCAAATCTTAATCCATTAAGTAAAAATCCTTGTCTTGGTCTTGGCGGTCTTTCATGTAGAATATCTGTTAATTGATCTTTCGCTTGTTTTTCATACGAAACAACATGGACATCATGTGCATGATTCACTAATGTTTGAATTAATTTATCAAGTTCGTTCACTTTATCTTCTTGCTTTTGTAATTGATCAAATATCATAAATAATCGTTGATCACGATCGAGAATTTTACTAATGAAATCGATTGTTTCATTTAATTCTTTGTGAATTGATTTTAATTTATTTACATAGAGACGTTCTAATTGATAACGATTGTCTTGTGCAACTTGCGATAGAAGTTTTATGGTATGAGATTGCTGTCGGTGATGAGACTTAGTTTCATCAATAAGACATTCCGAACAGAGACATTCACAACATTTAACACAATAAAATTCAAGTGGACGTTTATGGTGTTGTTGCGAACATGTGAAAGAAATTGCTTCATCGAGTTCAATTGGAGCGTTCGGTAACAGACGGATTTCATTAAATGTACGAGATAGATGTGAAGATGCTGGATGAAAATGTCCATGATATCCATAACAAGTTTGACAATAATTTTCTTGACATTGAAAGCATCGACCATAGAGATTAATAGAATCAGTTTGACATAGAGAACATTGACCTTAAATTTATTGCATTACAAAAAAACAAACATAAGCTTTCTCTTTTTTTTTCTATTCTGACATACCAATGTGTTTACTGTTGATATCTTGTTTCTGTCTATAGATTTTTATAAGTTGTTCTTTATCAATGGCTGGCGGAAGACAACTAGCATCACCATTAGGCAGGAGAATTGATGGCGCCCGACATTGCGGGCCTAAATACATCCAAAAATTATTTTTCTATCAATACTAAATCAGGGATAATAATAAAAAAGAACACTTACAAGTGGCAATATCCATTTCATTTTTACACGAATGATGATATTCTTCTAAACATCGACGACATGCTACATGTAAGCATGAAGTTCGTTTTGGTTCTTCGAATATATCCAAACAGATCGCACAAGTTATTTCGTCCAGTAATGATGATGATAGAATTGTGTTTTCATTATTCGAATCAATTTCAAGTGGTATATTTTCGAGCTCCATCATTGTGGGTTTTTGGAATAATTAAAATGATTTGTAAAAAAAAAACAATTTTTTTTACTCGAGGTCTGTTCGATCCAACGAAAGCAAACAATTTTGCAACGCCAATTTCAGCCAATAAAAATGTGAAGTGTGAATCATAGACGGCGCTAACGTCAAGTCAGCACAACGATGAGTTGATAAACTCGATTGAGTTATGTTAACAGACTATATCATGGCTTCAGTGAATCTTAGCAGTAATTGAGAATTAGCCAACATGCACGTGTACAGCACTGAACTGTTAGACGCTAAAACTCTGCATACCTTATCGTAAAAGGTCCATAAGAGATATATTTTACTATTTATTTAATAAAGTTCTACTTGGAAATGTTAAAACATTTTGATTAACATGAATTATAAAATAAGACGCAACTTATTAAGGCGTCTCAAGTTAAGTTACATAGACAGAAAAAAAAACAGAATGCTTTCTCTCCAGTATACAACACTTTTGAAATGTAATAGACATCGAACTCTAATTTCTAATGAATATTAAAATACAGAAATACATTTTAGAGGATCTTAAGTAGAGTCATAGAAAACAATGATCCAAATATGTCATCGAGATATAATCTGTGTTCGGTATTAGCTTAGCTGTAATACTTTATAATGCTCAATAAATAATAATCTTATTTTTTGAAGGTGACGATGATCTTTACAAAGTTCACGTCGAGAAAAGCATTTCTGACCGATTACTGGTTGTGTGGTTAAATTCGTTTTCAATCTGATCTATTTCTAAAAGGAATATCCTCATCACCCTAATACACATGAGAAGAACTACACAATTGACTTGATTCGATATACTGTACGAAGTCTACACTTGAAAAGTGATGAGAGTTGGATCATCTAAAAAAAAACATTTTCTATCTTTATCATGAGAATGTTCGAAAATATATTTCTTGATTTTCAAATATGCTTTATTCGTCAGAGAATGGTGTATAATACCGACAGACAATAATGAATAGTATTGTAACCATACATGTTGTTATGTCTAAAAAAAATCAATCGAGAAACTTTCTTAAATGCTCTGAGTTAAACGAGACATATTGAACAATATAATGCTCAAAAAAAGTACAATAATAAACGATGTTTCTCATTCTAGATAATTGTTTCATTGATAGCCATTTTTTGTAATAATAATATAATATATTCGCTAACATCGAGATAGCCTATATCGTTGTATTTTCTGGCAGCTTCAAAACAGATATCAAGAATATTGTCAAAATACTCGTACATTGCGTGATCTGTGGTTTCGTTCCACTCGATACTTATGAGCTGAGCAGCGTAAATATCACCATCCTTTATTCTATGATGTTGTAAGATTAATTTCCATTCGTCACATGGTGTCAATTGTTCTGATACTAAGGTAAATGATGGTGTATTTCGTATAAAACGACTAACTATCCAAGGCCAACATTGATGCTCTTTGAATCCAATACATTGCTCGAGTATTTCAATAAAGGCACAAGCAGTCAAATCAATATTAGCCTCACCAGGAAGACATTCGTTCGGTATATGAAATTTTAGGGGCCCTTCGTACAATTGAAGTCGACGTTTCTTGTAAATTATAATATCAAGAGCTTTTTTCATTGCCATACTCAGTAAATCGTCCGATATGGGTGGTTCTTCTTGTAGGCGATCTTGTAAAAGAGATTCAGCAAATAGCCATGGTAAACTTAAAATCGGCATTTGTTCTTTTGTGTACTCTCCGCCATAGCAAGCATCATAACAAGCAATAGTCAGTGCTCGCTTTCGTTGTCTACACGTATTGCACAACTCAACCATTGGTGTATCTTCATTACATCTTCCAGTCTCACAATAAATAATTTGTTCATTGAAAAAACGAGTTCTTGTACGTTTTACAAGTTGTTCAAATTCTGTATAAGCGGTATCTTCAAGTTCTCCAGTAACGCCATTAATAGAATTTCGACACCATAAATCACTTTCATGTGACAAACCATATAGATTAAGAATCTCAAAAATTTCTTGTCGATAAACTGAAACTAATTTATTAGCAAATTCAGCACACGCTTCATATGCAGGATGTTGTCGATGAGTGCCAGCGAGAAGAGATTGGTCAACTTCAATCTTCGTTTCTTCGTCATTCAAACGAGCTTCCTCGTCGTCTGTGCCTTCGATCGGTTCATTTTGTGTTTGAACTTGTAAATGTCGTAGATGGCGATAATATCGAAGAAGTTGATTCCACCCGCGTAATGTTTTTTTCGAAGCGCGGAATAATTTTCCTAAACAGTCAAACAACTGAAAATGCAAGAAAAGTGATTTATTGCCGTACCGAGAATATTCGGTGATTGATATTGTTTGAAAGAAGAATTATCCATAAAATCTGGTCGTTCATTATTTAGCACATCATTCAATTTTAGAATTTGATCTTCGCTCAATGGATGGTGACCAGTTGTACCACTATCAACTTCTTGACTAATTGCACCAGCTAATTCAATAGTTGATAGAATACCTTCTGCTGGTCTTTCGGCATTGTCAACACCGAATTTGTCAGCAAATGCTAAATGTAATTTAGATAGTCGTCCTAATGCATCTTGTTCTGCTATTCGAAGTATGGCTTCATTGATATCATCTCTTTCGACAGGTCGATTCAAAGATTGATTCGGTATCAGCGCATCATAATCATAAGGCTGTGCATTCTCAGTTTCGTTTGGAACAAGATCTTCATGCCAGAGAACTAAATATTCATCCCCATCTAAATCCGACCCGCTGATATCATGCGGAGCTGGACGATCGCCTTGCTGTGAAAAAACCACCACATCTTTTAGATGTCTCAATTGTGGATAATTAACCGCAGTAAATGTGCGAATGTCACCTGGGTGATGGCAAGGATTTTTCGTAATCACAACTTTACATTGATCAAGAATTTCGGTTCTCCTCTTCTGATTATTTCTAACTTCGTATAAGATTGTGTATTGAATAAATACTTCGTCTGCTTTAAGAACTTTATATTCGTCAACAATACCAAACATGTTGCGACCTTTATTTGGCGGAATTCGAATACGTGTTCGTTGAAGTAAATCTCGCGTTGATTGTAAACATCCATTGATGATTAATTGTCGAAAAAATGGTTCATGAATATAATCAATATTTGCGATGTGTATATCGGCCGGCAAAAACCAACGGGGAATTTTTTCAATAATTAATTTTTCAGCATCAGAATTTCGCAAGAGACAACGTATAAGTATAAGATGATTTTGTTGTTGAAGTATAAGAAATGAACAATCCGATATTTTTCGATAAGATAAAAGTAGGATAGCTTGACGATTAAGATAGGTCGTTCGAGGAGCCGATATTTTGCATTTTTCAAAGCAGCGATGTGCACTTTTGAACTTGTTCATACTAGGGCGAATAAATAAATCAAAACCTTTCTTGATGTCCGGACTGATACTAACAACACCTTTGGCGCCATTGTAACGAAATTGAACAGCACTGAATTCATCTCTAATGCAGAGTTTATTTTTTATCTGTTGAATTATAAACAGACAATAGATATAATGAAAATCAAATGGAATATAACTCGAGTGTAGCATATTTCATCTTCAGGCTGTATCAAGAATCATATTCTTTAAAAGTTTCGGATTCTTCAATAAACTAGAATATTCTCAATGAAATTTACTGTATCACTCGTTGCTACAATTAAAAAGTATTTTCTAAAAAGCAAAAATATTTTCAGGATTTGAGGAGAGGAGTTTTAGGGTTTGTAAAGTTCGAAAATAAAATTGACCCTAGCCTTTTGGAAGTTCTCAGTTCAAAAACTTGAAATAAAGACCTGGATGAAACTTTCATTTATTAGAAAAATTTATCAATTCAGAATACTTCTCCCGCATGCATGAGATTTACTCACTTTATCTCTCAAACCAACGGACATTGTTCCACAGCCATCTGTAAATAATAAAGTTCTATCATTGACATTGATCTCGATGTCTTCTCCTATAAGAACTTTATCTCCTGGTACCTATAAAATAGAACGTTCACGTTTGAACACGACATAAAAATCGATAAAGTTTAAAATATTTACCTGAACAGTTGCTATCGTACTTGTGAAACAAAGAGCCATACGAGCAGCGTATTTAGCTGGATTGTTTTCATTTTCAAAATTTCCCATCCATTGATAAGCGTCAGAAAAACTTGGATTTATTTTTCTAGGATCTGTATCATCATGATGATGATGGTAAAACCAAAATTGTCGTCCACGTAATTGTGATCGACTATGATGTAAATATTTATATTGCCGATTATCATCCATTAACTGAAAACCATTTTTCAAATAATCAATTAAAATTTGCTTTAAATGACGAAAATGGTATGATTGTAAATGTCGACCATTTTCATCTCGAATATCAACAAGAACGAAATGATAAAGTGGCTGACCGAACTGTTCAATAGCTCGAAGAACACGATTCGTTCGACATAGTTTTAATGGTTTTATGCGAATTGTGGTTGGTGTTAACGTTACCGATGGTATATATGCTTCATTCTCGACTTTAATATCTATTTTACTAATTAAACCATACGCACAATTATTTCGTTTTTGTCGCGACTCAGTGATGGCGTGTTGCAATTCTTGATTTATACTCACGAATGGCTTCAATGACAATATACGTGATAGATAAACACATACACGATAAAATAATTCATCAGGGTTGTGTGGCTCTTCACTTAATCGATGCAATTCTGCGATGAAACTGCTGTTCGCGATTTGAATTTGTAAACGGTATCCAACGATAGAAAGCATTTGCCATGAATATCTCATGATAAGCGATGGGAAATCAGGTGTTTGCGGTTGAAAAAATAAGTAAGGAATTGGTCCTGGCTTTGGAACAATATTTCCATAACAAACAGTTATTCGTTGCGAAACGAAAAATTCCATCAGTGATGCAAATATTTGTTTTATTCGATTGTTAATATTTTTGTCTATCCGCAGTGGATTACGATGCATACTAAATTGAATAGTAGAAAAATAGCAACCAGATTTGACACCAATTCGCTCGAAGTTATATTTTTGATTTTGTCGAGGTTCATGCTGTTTCGGACCCAAAAGTTGAGAACTACGTGGCCTTGAACTTGATCGATGATATCTTTGATGTTGTTCGCAATTTTTCGGAGCATCTCTACTCCGATGATGCCTACCTCGAGATGATGCATTTCTACAATGCTTACAACCAATATTGTTATTCATTCCAGTTTCAGTTTTCAATTCATTCATGTTACATTTTTGGCAAATATACATATCAAAACCGTCTTCATGTAAAGTAACAATAATTGTATGATCAATATTAGAAATTAATAACTGCTTGTTTTGCTTTCTGTTAGCATCGTCCATCTGCCATTGAATAAAACTGCCATCATTGTGTTTATGTTTCATAAAAATCGACCAGCTCGAATTCGCATCATTTTTCCATGACTGCTCTGGTGAATAAAAGAATTGATCTACATCAATAAGTGCACCATAGCTGAGTGAAACATCGCAATCTGATTGTAGTTCATGACGAATTGGTCCTCTAAGCTGATTCCTATTGAAATTAGGTTGCTGTTTTTCTTTCTGTAATGCCATCCAAAATGGAATGCGTGAACAAAACGAAAGCCTCGGAATATCAATAGATTGCGAGTGAGTAAAGTGAATCTGTATTGACGTCAATCCAAAATACCATTGACGCATGTTTTCTTCTTCATCTGCCCATTTCAAACCTTGTTTTGAAAAATCACCTTTTATGATTTGCTTAACTTCTTCAACAGTACATTCATTATTTATTATAATCATTAAATAGTCTTGGTTTGTTGATGTTTCCCAAGGTTGAAATTGTTTTTCGATGCTAAGATTTTTCAGTTCTATTTCAATAGGTAATGTTGTATCTGATCTTGATTCACACTCATCCTGACCATCAATTGTCGGATTGTCTTCTGGTGAATCATGATTTTCATCATCAGCAAATAGAGTATCTTGTTGTTTTGATGAAAATTCTTCATGGGATTTTTCCCACAATGATGGCGACGGCTTTTAATATAAAATTTATTAAATATGCATTGTTAATTTTCATGAAAAATAGCCTAATCAATTTTTCTCTTACAAAATTGCGGCAGGATTGTGCAGTAGTTGTCATGATATAGCCAAATGTTAAATGAATATTTTATACCTACTTTCCTTCTATAAAAAAAGAAAATAGTAACTCTGCTCCTTTAAATTTGAATAGCAAAATCTAGAACACGCTTAAAATAAACTCACTGTTCTTTATTCTCTTTTCCTCGTCTAGACCTCTAGCATGTAGATACATTTTTCTTCGCTACCTATTTTAATTCATCTAACAATTTTCTTTTAGCGATGAACTAGTTTCAGGCGATAATAAAAGAAGTAGCATTTTTAAATGCGAAGAGCTAGTAGAGGAGTTATGTAGTGTGAATAAATTTACAAGGAAAGAAAGAAGCATGACGGTTCGGTTCTTCTTCTATTTCTCATCTTGGCTTATAATGTTAAATGCCGCAGGTAGAAGAAAGCATCATTCTCTTATTCCAAACAGCAATGAATGGTTTCATGTAATAACTGGCGATGGAAATAAAAACATAGAGACACCTTTTTTTCTCCTCAAGAGTACTATTTGCTCAAAACTCAATTTTTGCGAACACCCAGTCATAAAAATATATCCGTGGAGTATGCTGTGTTATGATAGACGATACTTGAAAATGACTCGACGAATATCTAAAGGTGAAAGAGGCTTTCAATCGATACATGCATTGGATTTTATTTTAGAAAAATCTTTTCACTCGTTGACTAGGCTTTACGATCATTATAAGGTTTTATTTGCACATACAGAATTTAAATTGTTTTTTCCAGACTATATGATGCACAAGAATTCTGTTATGATTCAAGAATATTGCGGCGATAAAGAAATGCATATGTCAGAGTTGACATGAGAATTTCAGTTGAGGTTGGAATGCGCGAAAAATATAATTAATCGAAAAAATTTTTTTTTCTTTTTTTTTCTGCTCGTGATAATAGATTATAGAAAAACAGAATAGAGAAGAAATATTTCTCAGATAAATTCAATGTTCCCATGTTCCTCTAGTTTAAAAAATAGACAGTT